>JAZHYW010056429.1:0-20154 GCA_037355805.1 Ixodes ricinus
GCAACAAAATCACACCTACACATCAACTTCTGTTGGGTGCCTTGTCATGTCAGTATTCAGGGAAATGAGGATGCTGAAAGGTGCCAGTACATGCAGCTTTGCCTGTATTTTGAGAGGCAAGTGGATATCGAGTACATTCCATACACTGACTAAAAACACACTCTTAAAAGAGCAATCCAGGGAAAACTGTCAGTGGACACGGAAATACAGAAGCTTCATCGCGTGAAACCTACCCTGCGGGAGTGGGTGGTTTGCCCACTCCCCGCAGGGGTAGTTGGCCACTGCGCCTTGCTAGAGTGGCGACATCTTTAGGGAGGGCAAGTGCTGCCTCTTCGGGGATTCCCCGGTGGCGGCCGCCATTTTTCCTCTTGCGTTGTGTTGACGCTCCACGCGTGATACCGGTAGGTCGCCTTGTGGCCTCGTACCCACAATTAGGGCGCCTTGACAACAATGCTGGGTTGCTGCGAGTCGAAGTGCTCAAATAACTCCCGAAACGGGTGGAGGCTATTCAACATTCACAATGAACGCCAAACGGAAGCGACTGTGGCTGCACTGACGCAGATAAAAAGGGAACACTGGGGAGCCGACCCGCTCCTCGTCTGTATGCAGTGCGAGTAGCAGCTCTGTTTCCTTCCGAACCCTGTGTCGTTCACCGTAGGAAACATCGTTTAGAAATACTGGCTGAGGTCCTGAACGATTATGTTATATAGATACTTCCACGACTCGCTACTGCTATTGCTCGCAGTCGTTGGTATACCGACCAGCGATCCACTTCTTTCTATTCTCCTGTACGCCAGTAAAATGCTATCGCCCAGCAACGAATGTTTGTGTGTAGCGCAAGCGCGCCGATCTCGGAGGCTAGGGTTCGTGTGTGCTGGTCGGCTTCAGGACAGAATGTTACTGAGCAAGAATATTTCGTCTTGTCCTTGCTTACCTGCAGTCTCGGGGGTTGTAGGCCATTCGGTCGACGCTGCTAGAGTGAGTGTAAATACCCAGTAATCGGGACGGGGGGGGGGGGGGGTAGTTTTGTAGGGGTTCTGGGGTGATTGCATTACAAGCTTGTATACACTTTGCATCAGGGACCTCTGGGAAGGGTATTGACCCAGCCTGGGGGAGTATGACACTAGCATTGTATCGCACATTTCGTTATTTTGGTGTATAAACCATTCTTTTGCAGAGAACCCATTAGTATAATGAACGTCTTTTAGTTAGATATTGAACATTCGCTCTTAGTGTACATTAGCATGTTAAATAGACTCACGTTTGTAAAAGATTGCCAATTTTAAGAAAAATAAATTGAGAGCAAGTTTGCTTTAGAGCCTACTTCTTTCTAATGATGCCCTATTCCTATTTTCAGGCCCACATTGAGCCCAGTGCCTACGAGCAAACCAGAGCCGACGGATGGCAAAAGCTGGCGCGATTGCGATTCCAACAAGAGGGATAGATAGCCTAATAAAATTCTTAAATTCGACAATATAAAAACAAAGTGAAAAAAAAAATTCTTTGTTTTTTGTTCAAAAGCCTGTACTGCAAGTGTTACGGTGCTCATTATGAACATCCGTATAACCTTTAAAAGCGTGGATTTCTCAAAGAGATCGCCCCAGGCCAGCCAAATACAAATCACAGCTCATCTATCATTATAATTTTGTTAGGCAATAATACAGGCAAATTAAAAGGGCGATATATCGAGCTCAGCGTAATCGCGGTCTCCGCCTCGCTGGTGACTGCCTTTCATTTCACTCATTTAATCCGACGTCAAATACCGAATTCTCTTGCACAAAACGGTACCGCACATACACACTGTCCACAAACTTACATAAATCGGCCATCAGCAAGAAGCGGATCACAACACAAGCGGCAGCCGATGGCACTTTTGCCAACGGACTCGCCGCATGTGCGCACTAAATCGTCATTTTATATCATAAAACAGGTGCACACGTGACTCGAAGGGTGAGGTGATGCGTTCGTTAAAGCAGGCCTTCTTTATTTTACAAATGATCATACCCAATAACAGCACAAGGAGCTCAAAGGGGAATGCGACGCGCTCTTTTCCATATACCCGGCGCGTCAAGCGAGAGGAAAAATGGCCGGTCTTCTAGCAGACGACAGAGTTGTCCCCACTCCAGCAAGGCGCAGCGGCCAACAACATTGAGGCACTCTAGTGGTGCTCTGTCATCTGAGATTGGGACACACCCATCTCACGCACGGGTACCTCCTACGGGCAGAGGCAGCTCTGTAAAGTCAACATTGTTTTGAGTCGTTGAGTGTCATCCATATTCTTATCTCATGCCCTAAGTACCATCACGAACGCACCACTATCTTTGCCTTTTTCCGCAATTACGTCCCGTTCCACCCGGCACTATTATTGGGTGACGAATCTCTTGTGCCGCACCATCAAGTTTTTAAGTTTTTAGATAGCAATGGCATCCTACATCGGCTATGAATTTTAGCTTGTTTTCATTTCTTTACGTTTGCTTGAAGATTAGCGGTGGCAGAGAGCCGGCGATCCTACATCGTCGGCACATTCTACCGAACTTCCTAGTGTGAATGAAAATCCGTTAGTGTGCCTCTGGTTAGAAGAGCAACGGTTAAAAATTTCTGGAGGCCTTGATAGGCCTGTATCCTGAAAATTTAAAAAAATTAATTCCCCGTAGTTTTAATGGAACTACTTAGTATAGGTCTTTTCGGTTTTGCCTTTAACTTATCCTTTGTTTGGCACACTATGGTAAGGTAGTAAGCTGGGCTAGTTGGTAAGCATTAAACATGATAGACCGCGCACAAATAGACAGAACAGACGAGGTAAGAACGGAAGAGACGCGCAAGCTCACAACTTAAATGTTTTGCGTGAAGAAAAGGAAGATGAAGCAAGATGACAGAGACACCGGCATGTGGGCATACAATTCAGTCACGCCCAAAAGACCACAAAAGGCTACTTCTTTTTCGCTAAGTGCCACCGACGGCTGACTAACGCAGTTATCGCCTGAACCCATAATGGTATACGCCTCGAGCACCTCGCGTGTTTGTTTTTCTTGGTACCATCCAATAATGGAGGTTTTGTAAAACGATGGAGAACATGTACATCTCTTACAATGCACAGAAATGTGGCCTCCTACAGTTAATGTTATCAGGTCCTGTATTGCACCTTTCCTAAGCGACATATATAGCTACGTGTATTGAGTCCACGCCAGATACTAAAGTGTTACGGTATGTCAATGCTTTTCCTTTAATGTACCAAACGACAATGGCTCAGAATGTTGTCTCTATGCTTAGACATTTTTCATAAGTGCAATTTAGGCCTTACTTTCACCTTTTAGATGCCTAAGAAAGGAGTTTTGCAATTCTTGGACTTTTCTCTCGCCATGTACGCAGATCATTTATGCTGGTCCTTCTCAACCCGCTCTAAAAAAGGCATTCTCCCTTAAACGTCCTCACATTCCAAGGTTGGGAAGAGGGGCATAGCTATCTCCTGCCTCTCTTCAGCCCTAAAAACGTCATGTCACCATGCCATTCCTAGCAGCTTCTTGGCCCAAATCGAACGACTGAAAACATCAGGGTTCCTGATTCGTCATAACGTAAACAATTGGAACACTGGTAAAAAGAGTAATAGGGTGTGCCCGAATTAAGCGAAATGCTGACAAACAACGGGCGGTGGTTATACCGTATCTACACAAGATTTCACATGATCTAAAACAAGTCGCGAACAGGTATTGTGTGCCCCTTCTACTTTCAGCCCTAAACATGCGAGAGATTTGCCCAAGGGGTCGGGCAAAATCGGATAACATACCATGCCATACGTGCAACAAAAAACATGTACGCCCTTTTGTTCCTTGTTCGACGGGTGTTGTACATAATATCCCTCTTTCCTGCGGACGGTGCTATGTGGGACAAACTGGCCAGTGTCTCAATAACAGGCCAACGTGGAGACTTCCATGACCCTTACAAAGCGATACGCAGTGCATGCTGTGCTCTACCAAGATGGATAGGTCAACAAGGCTTTCTGTTCCTGCAAGGCTGGACAAGGCAGTGTGTGCAAGCATGTGGCAGCATTGCTTTGGCACATGCTAGACCTGATAAGAGAGGGAAGGCCCTACATCCTAGATGCTCTGGCCTGCACTGAGGGAGCAAGGCAGTGAGGCCCATCTTCTTCAAAGAGAGAGTGCAGTGTTCGTCAAGCACGACTCTAGCAACAAGGCGAAGAGTGCGAGATAAACCATGGAAGTGCATGTGGACGTAGCACAGGCAACCGTCAAGCGGCTGCATGCAGATTTCATAGAGAAGGGGATATTCCCAATATTTGCGGACACGATGGAAGAAGCTGAAGATGGCGCTTCTGCACCACGGATCAGTTTGCCCGTAAAAGAGTGTTGGAATCACCAGATGCCACCAAGCGATCCATGCACCCCGACTCTTACACGAGCTCAGCACCGGGAGGAAGAGACACGCGGCCAGAGAAGAAGTATGCTGTGGAACACGAAGCGTGAGAAAAGGATCCCGGCATCACAGTTCGGAGACATTGTGGAACGACAAGCACCCGTGAACGAGAAGTTTCTCAGGACAATCTTCTCGGGCGGAAATGGCACAACACGTCGCATGAAAGCGGGACTTCAGAATGAGGCGGCTGCTCTGAAGCACCACAAGGCCAAGCAAAAGGTCCAAGTCTTCGATGTTGGCCTTTGTATCAACCCTGGCCTTCCCATGCTGGGGCGTCACCAGATGGACTGGTCTGGGACGAAGATATACAGGAGTACGGACTAGTCGAAGTAGAAGACCGTGTCACAGGCGATAGATGCACACTTGACGACCTTCGAGGAGGTAATGAGCAGAGGATTCGTGGAGTTTATTCATGCGGACAAGAGTGTCGACAAAAAGCACAAGCACTACAACCAGGTAACAGGACAGCTTGCGCTCACAGGACTGAAGTGGTGTGACCTTGTTGTCGACTGGGTGAAGGACTGTTGAGTCACACGGGTGCCATTTGACGAGGCACTCTGGGTGAACATTATGGTGCCACAGCTGACAGACTTTTTTCTTAAATATCGGAAAGACTGAGTGCTGATCATAAAATTGTTGTGTCTGTTGTGGGCGGCGCTAGTGCCAAGTTTGGACACTTTTAGTGATCGGGTTGCAAACACTGTGCCCGCGTCGTATGCTTTTGGTTCCTGGCTCTGGAGGCTCAGTTGCTTGCTTGCCGTCGCTGGCAGGCCGTGCAGTTTCACCGCCGCACAAGCAACTCTGGCCATAATGCGCCAGACAAAACGGCTATACTAGGAAAGAGATATTAAAGAGTTTTCATGGTAAAAGTTACAGCTGATGTATATATCCAATCTTTTTAAGAAAGTCAAAAACACGGTCAAGTGACACTAAAGGATGATCAACCAAAGAAAAACAGGATGAAATGGAAGGTGACCTCTAAAAAGTTCAGGAAAACTTTGTTCTTCACGATTAACATGCATTATGTATGTGATTTGTGATGCGACTGCTCGCTTATCAACTATTGCAAAAGTAATTGGTCAGTGCAAATGACTGATATAACAGTTTTTAATGTATCTACTGGGAGACTTTGCACTTAAAGTATGTTCACACAGTAGTGTTTTCTTACGTTACGTTATATGTTACGGGAGCTTATGTCCGTAGTTGAGTTTTGACAGAGAATCACAGAAAAACCTATGCATCGAAAGTCGTGACGTAATTACCTTGCAGTTAAAACTAAATAAAACATGAACTATAATTTCATCCAATACAGACTTGAGCATGATGCTTTCCTATAGTATTTTTTCCTAAAGCAAGTAAAAATGGTCTTATCAAATGACAGTGTAATTCCCTTCCGTCACTTGACAGCTTCGTTAATGTGATTACTTCAATATGTCAGGATATTGTACTTGGTTTCATATGGCATGCTAAAACGATTTTGTTTCTGTCTAGCCACACCTACAGCTAGCTGCTTTGACCATTGGCCCACTATATATAAACCGCAGTACTACAAAAAAAAGCTTTGTATGGGGAATGGCTGCAGAATGCCCATTTTCTTTTGCAATTATTTTGATGCCACAGCAATCAATGATACCCTACGATTCAACAGAAAATAACCACAATGGTGGAAGCTGCGCTATGCGTTCCGCCAGTACCTGAAGAAGAATCCGACGGTTCGCCAGAGAAATCCACACGGAACTCCACTCAACTAAGTCATACTCATATATCCATACAAAGTATACTCTTCACTTGGATTACAAAGCTTCATAAGTCAATTCTCTGTGGATGAGGGTATAAGCCAGGGGTGTCCAAGCTGCGGCTCGCGAGCCGCATGCAACTCTTCGCGTGGTGAAGTGCGGCTCTCGGCTCCCTCCCTCCCCTACCCCCCCCCCCCCCCCGCCACCCTGCGCCTCGCTCCTGGTCACACGAGCACTTTCCCAAAAAGAGAAACGGAACGCGTTTTAAATTGAAAGACAGGTTGCGGTTTGGTAGTCTTGATGCTACTGCGACCTTATGTACACTTGGACTGCTTTTGACTCAGATAGATTGGAAGTAGTTTGAGTTTTGTTTATTGCCCTGGACAAACTCCCCACCCCCCCCCCTCCCCCCCACCGCGGCCCCTGGAAGTTTCGTAATTTAGTTTGCGGCTCTTAGGCTGGGTCAACCTGGCCACCCCTGGTATATGCTATCAGTGAATGCTAGGATGCAAGTTTTACTCAAAGTGCTAACAAATTGGCTGCATGGATTAATGTTCCATGGCTTTTTGCAATATGGGGCAATTTTGCCAGTGCAGTAATGCAGCTGGTCAGCATGACATTTTTATTTGGCAATTCAGCATCATGCATCCCATTTATGCCCCTTGAAACATTCTCGACAGATTCTCAAAGTCAGTATTCCATTTCCGCTTGAACTTGCTAACTTATTTCTTTTACCATCATTGCCATGGTACCTTATTCCATGCACAGCATTAACGTAGTCCTTAACTGCATACTACGTAAGAAACCCCACAAATACACCGTATAAGCTCAGCACCTTCAAACCGCATCGAAAGACTGCCCAGTTTATTAGATTATCCAACCATTTAGTGTACGTATTTTTGTTTTCAGCTTGCATCTGGTCAGAAGGCGAGTCCAAGCTTCTTCCAGCCCTTTACTCTCGATATTTCCCAGAGATTGGACCATTTAAACATTTTAAGACAAGAAAACATATGTTTATTAAAATTGCTTAAAAGATAAATGAGAAGATGAACTCCCACTACACTGCACAGCGATGTGACACGCATTTCAAAACCCTAAAAAAAAAAAAGTCAAGGTTGTGGACAGCAATGAAAAAGGGGAGCAACGCAACAAAACATAGAGCTTGAAGAGGAGTTCAACCTCATAAGGGCAGTCGATGACAGTGTGGAGCCGTATACAAACAAACGACTGTACAAGCACCAGCCTCCTCCACAGAAAATCCCAGACCATCAACATCAGCAGAATGTCCCACCCTAAAAAAGCCACCCTGTCCACGGCAGAACTCTGAGCGCATGCGGCATATGGAATACTTTTTTCTCAAAAATGGAGGATCTAAGAAAAAAAAGATAAAGCACGTCCCTACAAGGAGGAAAGGCGCGAAGAAAGACATGCTGGAGCGCGATCAGCGTAGAGATCAGCGGGAAAAGAAGAGAGAGGACCGTGCAAAACAGTGTCAAGAGCAGCACCAGAAACTTCTTGGCATGCTGGAGCGAGTGCTGGACACCATGAACTACGACAAAGTGATTAATTTTATCCAAATGTTTTTGTAGCTTATTACACTTAATTATTCACGTTTTGTACATACTCCAGTTTTCTACATACTCCAGAGCATCGTTTGTTATACATAGGTATACTCAAGGTTATACATGTTGATTGTGCAAATAATAAAAATGTTTTGGTTCAAACACAATTTCATGCCTTGTGATATTAAAAGGCAACATTCATGACAGAGTAAGTTACCCATGTACAGTTGTTTCCGAGGAAAAACATTTAGTGTCTTTTTTTTTTTCACCGCAAAAATAAACCATGTATGCTTCACCAAACAAGTGGCCTCTGCCCAAATGTAGAAATTTCAGAGCTTGCTGTTATCTATTCAAAAAGTCATGTCATTTTTTTATATTTTAAAAGCAAAAATGGAGTTTACTTTAGATAGCCAACACCATTTATTTTCAGGTATTCATGGGTCTCATCTTCCTGCTTTTTCTCACTGAAAATGTGAGAAAATTGCTTATAACTTTTTAATAACATAACGGCAAGGTGAGTTACTAAGGGGAAAAGCTGAGCTAGTTGGTTCTGATACATCTTGGGTGAAACCAGCTGAACAAGGGAAGGAAGATGACAGGAGAAAAGAATGGCGAACCGACCGCTGGACTACCAACTGTTTTTTATTAAATCTTCCTCTTCTTCTATTAATTTATATCCAATCCTCCTTTTTCTTTTTCTTTCCCATTGCTCTTATTTGTGCTCTTATTTTTCTTATTTTTCCTCCTGATTTTTATCAATTACCCACGAAGAGTGCCGTGTAGAAAGAGTTTTTCTTTGGCTTGCAAGGTAATTGAAGGGATGCTCACGCACTTGTCGTCTTCTTCGTCGATAGCGAGGGCCTCTAAAACCTCCCTTGCAACCCGGTTTTTATGGTGTCCCATTATGTGAAGATGGTCGAGCTCTGCTGTACACAGGCATTTCCGACAATGGGCAGCTAAATGTCCTGGTCCCGCAAGGTTCCTAAGGTTTGCTGCATGTTCACGTGCTCGGTCGTTAATACATCGACCGGTCTGTCCGATGTAGCAGCGGCCACATGTTAGCGGTATGTTATATATAACTTCCTTATCACAAGGAGCGTATTGTGTTTGGTGCCTGGTGTTACACAAATTTCTGACCTTTCAGGATGATTACTTTCGGTGCTGACAAATGACCTGTATCCATTTTGCCGAGTACATCGAATTCAGAATAGACCGTAATATCTTTTCTTCAAGAACAGGGACACCTCATAGCCTCTGGGTTCTCTATAGATGTACAAGACATGTACTATTCTATTCCCCACACAGCCTCCTACAAGTCATTCAAACCACCATCGAAGAAAAAGGCCTTTTTAATTTCCAAAATAGTGCAGGGATGAGCGTAGGTCATTTCTTGGAAATTCTACAATGTTACCTGTCAGCGACTGTTGTAGCTCATCAAGAACACCAGTACGTGCAAAAGAGTGGAGTGTGTATCGGCTCACAAGTGGCTCCTCTTTTATGTGACATTTTTCTTGCCATGTGTGGACGAGCCATTCAGAAGGTCCTAAAAGATACACGCATAGCGGGTATCTTTAGATATGTGGACGATTTTCTTATTTTATCCACCACAAAAATTAACGAAAAAGATGACGGATGCCTCAACGCCACCATGACACTATTCCAACAAAGCTGTTTGGGTCTCACCTTCACCTATGAGACTCCTGTGGATGATTCTATTCGGTTTCTGGATTTAGCTTTGACTTTCACAACAGGACATGTATGTTGGAAATATCAAGCACGATCGGGGAAGGCATTTCTTCCTTATGAATCGGAACATTCAAAGAACGTAAAGCAAGCTGTCGCCATCTCAGCTCTTACAGCAAGTCTAAAGAAATCATGTCCACATCAAGTACAACAAAGTTTTGACACCCAAATGTCTCGACTTCATAACGCGGGATACCCGAAACCCATGATGGCCTCCATCTGTGAAAAAATATGCCGCACCATCAAGACGAATGATACTACGAGTCAACAAACGAAAAAACCCAGACCACCCTTTGTAGTGATACCGTATATTCACGGGGTTACCCATAAGTTAAAAAAGATAGCCAACCGGCAAAACGTGCAAGTCATCTGCTCGGCACCTAACAAGGCCTATTCAATGTGCCGCAAAATTAATCAAGCACCGAAAAACACCAAGGAAAAGTGTAACACCAGGCACCAAACACAATACGCTCCTTGTGATAAGGAAGTTATATATAACATACCGCTAACATGTGGCCGCTGCTACATCGGACAGACCGGTCGATGTATTAACGACCGAGCACGTGAACATGCAGCAAACCTTAGGAACCTTGCGGGACCAGGACATTTAGCTGCCCATTGTCGGAAATGCCTGTGTACAGCAGAGCTCGACCATCTTCACATAATGGGACACCATAAAAACCGGGTTGCAAGGGAGGTTTTAGAGGCCCTCGCTATCGACGAAGAAGACGACAAGTGCGTGAGCATCCCTTCAATTACCTTGCAAGCCAAAGAAAAACTCTTTCTACACGGCACTCTTCGTGGGTAATTGATAAAAATCAGGAGGAAAAAATAAGAAAAATAAGAGCACAAATAAGAGCAATGGGAAAGAAAAAGAAAAAGGAGGATTGGATATAAATTAATAGAAGAAGAGGAAGATTTAATAAAAAACAGTTGGTAGTCCAGCGGTCGGTTCGCCATTCTTTTCTCCTGTCATCTTCCTTCCCTTGTTCAGCTGGTTTCACCCAAGAGGCAAGGTGAGATTTCACACCGAGCAAGAAATGCATACCTGGAGCCCTCAGGAGAAAAAATCTTCGACATTTCTACTGCAAAACACCTTTTAAAGCAGCTTCCACTTGACAACAAGCTGCTGCTTAATTTGCAATTTGAACTATTGAACTATTGAACTATTGATTCCTGGATAAATGACTTTCAGTAACGGTAGAAGAGACAGTTCACTCTCTGAAGTATGCAGCTGCAAGTGTGCCCTACAGTATCAAGAGTGAGCAGGTAGCACCCCTGGTGCATGAGTGGCATTCTCTTCACTGTCTGTCTACCAAAGGCACCTCTTCTCAGAACTCCACTGTTGACTGCTATTGGGTGGCTGTCTTTGGCCCAGATAGCCATACTCAAAAGTACCCTCTGCTCTCTGTTGGTTCGTGCTTTACTGTCCCTGCCACACGGGAATGCAGACAGTGAACGAGGATTCAGCGAAAACAAACACATCATGGACAACCATGCAAGTCTGAGAATTGCGACTATTAATGGCAGGCGGCAGGTGAAGAGCCACACAAAGCGTTTCGACAGTGATCCTTCCAGAGTGCCGCTGACAAGAGTTGCTTGTAGCTGCTGAAACATTCACACAAGACCTACTTGGAGCATCTCCAACGGAGGCTCAGGACCGGAACAGACAAAAGAAAAGCGAGTGAGCCTGTAGTGGAAAAAAAGATCAAGCTAGGGAAGAGAAACAATGCTTGGAAAGGTGCTTAGAATCGTCAAAGGCAATGCTGGAGCGTGCCGCTGGAGCGTGCCAAGGGACTGATGAAGACTGGATTGGCTCGCAGAACCCTGGAGAAAATTGAATCTTGGCAGGTGCTTTTGGCCAAAGCAAACGCAAGTCTTGCTGAAAATATGACCAAGCTAGCAGGTCTAAATGAAACGCTACAAAAACTTTAAAGGGAAGGCTTTTCATAAGCTCATGGTGTTTGAAATAAACCAGGTGATATAAGTTAGATGACCAGTTATAAGCTCTTTGTGTTTGAAATAGACAAGGTGTAAAAAGTTAGATGAGCCGGTTTGTCATCCATTTTATTGCGAAGGTAGTGCCTCCTAGTTCCTCACAAACTTTTTCTGAAAGGAGTTGATTTTCTCATTTTCAGTGTCTTTCTGCAACCAATATATCATACTTGTGTGAAAAACTTACAAATGAAACATTTAGCAGCAACGAAAATTGTCAATCTACATCTAGGTTCTCGTACTAGATTTAATACACAAGTGCTCAAAAGTGTTCCGAAAAATTATATTTAGGTGCTCCATGAGTGCTGCAAAATTCACATTTAGGTGCTTCAAACTGCTCCAAAATGAATATTTTGTTGCTGTAAACTGCTTCAAAATTAATATTTGGGCGCTCAAAAATTGCTCCAAATCTGGTTTTGGCAGTAGCACCACTGAAATCGCAAAAATCGGTTCCGCACGCTGAAAAACTCTAATTTACGACATAAGTTCAGCTCGGTGGTGGATTTGTTCTACAAATTCTACAAACAAAAAACAAGCGTTGCGAGCGAGTGGAAATGAGTGAGCGCAGCTTCCACTGCACTCACGGCAGGCTTCTGCCACTAGCAAGAAGGGCGGATATGAGGTCACATGCAAGCCATGTATAGGTGCCATGTCCTAAATCTATAAACAATAAATTAATTTTTAATGAATAGTATCTCTATGAGAACATTTACAGTCTGATGATAGGCGAGTCGAACACCCACTCCGGATGAACCCTGGGGCACGACACCGAGCTGAGAATGCCGTACTCATCTCACTTCGTACCACAGGCGGCAAGTGCCGTCCTCACCGTGCTGCTGCTCGGATTCCCGGCCACTCCGATCTTCGGTCCGACGCAAGACGAATTCGAAACCAACGGCTACCCGATGCTGATGCTCCCGCCACTCACGGTTTCTTCGGCATCTCCGTCGGCTACGGAATCTACCCAGTTCTACGGTTGGCAACATCGGCTACGTCACGTGCGACTCGGCGGGTGGATGGGCGTACTCGGCGGACTACAAAAGCGCGGCAACGTCTTCCGTCAGTTTGGGCACGACACCGAGCTGAGAATGCCGTATACTCATCTCACTTCGTACCACAGGTCTGTAACTCATCTTCTTATCGTGATAAGAATGTTTGTGTTATAGCGGTGTCGTGCCCTCACGAAGTGTATCAGCGTTTTCGCCTTGCTCGAAGCAGAATAGTAGCCTGTATAAGAAGACTTCTTTTGCTCTGCGGTGATATTGAAACGAATCCGGGCCCCTTTCCTTCTGATAAGAGTGAAAACCATGACCAAATTTTCTCATGTTGACCAAGTTGACGGAGGGTCAATCAGCCATTCTAAATGAGATTAGGCCTCTACAACACAGACAGAATCAAACTGACGTAGTACTGGAAACTTTAAAGTCCCAGATTCAAGAAATTAGGGGCGAATGCGCTGGCATTAAAGAAGTGAAGGAGGAGGTCGGAAAGGTTTCGGTGATGACCGAACAAAACGCTACTAACCTTGATTTGTTAACACAAAGGTGTGAGTACCTCGAAAACCAGTCAAGGCGAAATAACCTCCTGCTTTACAACATCCCTGACGTTTCCGGTGAATCTTGGAGTCAGTCAGAAGAAAAAGCTATAAACTTTTGTGCAAGCAAGCTGGGGGTTCACCTTTCTCCTCCAGCAATAGAGCGTGCTCACAGAATAGGGCCCCACCGCGGGAGTGGAGCGAACCCTCGTCCGATAATAATAAAATTCAGCTCTTACAGGGATAGAGAACTTGTTTTATCGAAGGCGCCTGCTCTTAAGGGCACTGTGTTTCGTCTCAGTGAGGATTTCTCCCCAGACACGCGTACTGCAAGGAGAGCGTTACTGTCGTTTGGAAAAAGTCAGGGGAGAGAATTTAAGCTATGCCATGACAAACCTTTTATTGGAAACAGTCAATACAGATTTGACAGGTCATCTAACTCTGTGCAGCCTACGCAAACCTAACATCGAAGCAATGTGCACACCTGTTCGAGCCGCTCTACCTCGCTGTCTTTTCTTCTAATCAATGCAAGGAGCGTTTATTTTAAACAAGACAGTCTGTACTCTCTTATGCATACATGTTCTGCGGACGTTGTTATTTTAACTGAGTCTTGGTTAAACTCTAGTATAATGAATTCTGAGCTGAGTGCTCTGACCTCTTACAATATATTCAGAAATGATAGGCAGGGAAAGAGGGGTGGGGAGTGCTCATCGCTGTAGAAAACTCTTTGAAAGTTCTTCAATCTGACATCGTGTCTGACCTGGAAGCTGTC
Organism: Ixodes ricinus; assembly: GCA_037355805.1. Classification (NCBI taxonomy): domain Eukaryota; kingdom Metazoa; phylum Arthropoda; class Arachnida; order Ixodida; family Ixodidae; genus Ixodes; species Ixodes ricinus. The sequence goes on from JAZHYW010056429.1 coordinate 13,774, forward strand.
TGGGTGCGAATGAGCACTCCAACTACTCACCTTCTTGTGGTGGCTTGTTATAAACCACCTGGCACTACCAACTTTAATACCTTACTTAATGAACATTTAGAAACCCTAGTTAACCAATTTCCCATGGGTACAGTTATACTTGCCGGTGATTTTAACTATCCTGATATTGAGTGGCCTACAGTTCCCGTGTACGAAACGGCTTTTTACGGATCCTCAGTGTCCACTTCAGGCAGGGAGTTTGTTAACGTAACCACCTCATTTTCTTTATCGCAAGTAGTAAACCAGCCAACGCGGGGGCCAGCTGTACTTGACCTCTTTTTTTATTAATAACCCAGAACTCGTCAGTAAAATTTCATATCTAGAAGCGCTTAGTGACCACATTCCAGTTAACGTCGAACTTTCAATTCCTCTGCTACGTCAAACGCGATTTAAAAAGACCATCTTTTGTTATCCAAGGGCAAATAAAGACGCAATTCATGAATACATGTCTCATTTCGCAGCCACTTCTTTTGATGAATTTGAAAATAGAACCGTTGAAGAAAATTGGAAATTCATCAAGGGGGCTCTGGTCGAGTCATTAAATAAATTTGTTCCCAGGATTTCAATACAGTCTGGCTCCCAGAAGCCTTGGTTCTCTGCTACACTAACAAAGCTTCTAAGGAAAAAGAAACGTTTTTTTCGAGCCGCCAAGTTATCAGGGTCTTCTGACAGATGGACGAAATATCATGAATGTGCTTCAAAGTACAAGTATGAGGTAGAAAAATCTAAGCACAAGTATTTCAATTACGATCTTCAAAATCTTCTAAAAACTAACCCTCAAAAGTTCTGGCGAACTATACAAACTCCCAAAAGCTCTCTACCAACCAAATTCACCGATTCTGACGGAAATGAGCTAACGGAATCTCAGGCGTGTGAGACTTTGAGCCGTGTTTTTCTAGCATGTTCACGGAGGAAATATTTCCGTTGCCCTCGCTGCCCTCTTCATGAAATTGCCGATGAAATGGCTAGATTTGATGTCTCACCGGCTGGTATTGAAAAATTAATAAACAATCTCCCCTTCAATTTCACCCCTGGTCCTGACGGAATCTCAACCAAACTTTTGAAACTAACAAATGAAGTGTCGTGCGCTTTATTATCCAGTTTGTTTAATCAGTCTCTTAATTCCGGTGATGTCCCAGCTGACTGGAGACAAGCTAAAATAACTCCAGTGTTCAAAAACGGTTCTAAAATGTGTTTAACAAATTACAGACCCATATCCTTGACTAGCGTGCCTAGTAAACTGATGGAACATGTTATATTTTCACAAATAATGAATCACCTTTCTTGCAATAATCTACTGTTTTTTAACCAGCACGGTTTCCGTCGGTCCCTTTCATGTGAATCACAGCTCTTTGAATTAACTACTGACATTCATAGAAGCTTACAGGCCAGGACAGATACCCATGCCGTTTTCATCGATTTTTCCAAAGCATTTGATAAAGTTCCTCATTGCCGGCTAATTCAAAAACGTTTCTCCTTCCGTATTGACGAAGGCGTTATAAGATGGGTAGAATCATTTTTAACATCTACCGTAAAATCCCGAGAGATGCCCCAACCCCTAAAGATAGCCCACCCCTGTTTTTGGCTTGATTTAGCTAGTATTTTTTTAAACACCGAAGGATAGCCCACCCCTAGTAATAGTAGTGTTGAGATCAATGATGGCCTCGGCGTAAATGCAGCTAGTTCGCTATGGCAGGATATACCGTAAAAGCCCGCATATAATACGAGGTATTTTTTTAAATTTTGCCATGTAAAATTTGCGGTTTGTATTATACGTGGGTTCCAACAATTTTCAGCTTCGATGAGGCGCGATCTAACGCTGTTTGACGTAGTTTCGGTTTCGAAGCAATATGGCGCTCAAAACAGCTATCATCATCATTAAAATCGCAATGTTCGAGGCGCCACCATCCGTCCAGTGAGGCTCGGCAATGGCGTCGAGCGCGACAAACAATAATCGGCCGCCTTCAAAAGAAAAGTCCTTTTGGTTGCGGAAGACATCGGCAACAGTGCTGCCGGACGACAATTCGCCGTAAATGAAGGGCAGCATCCGCGGATGGAGACGACAAAAGCAAGCTCTGTTTGCGTGCAACGGAACGAGAAGAAGCTTTAGGAGCCCAAAGAATGGCGTGTTCGCCGACGTCGAGGCAAGTCTCAGCGACTTTGTAAAAGAGCAACGTGAACGGCACCTCGCCGTAAACATCGAGCTGCTGCACGAGAACTTTGGCGAGCCGACATTGGGTTGCTCGCTCTATGCACCGCGCCGGGTTTTCACTGCGTAGGCGCACGCTGGTCCGCTGGTCGCTCGCCTTTTCAAGAAGTGCGGGATTTTAAACGCGCTCGACGGCACTGGAGGCGTCGGACAAGGACCTGATGGACGTGATGACAGAAATAGGTTCAATTATGACGTAAATAAAAACGTTGCTGACTGGGAAGTAGTCATCTTTGCTTCGTTGTCCCTTGCCACCATAAGCTTGGAATGGACACGACCTAAAAATAGCAATTTTTTAAAACTTTTCTTGATTGTACCCCTCGAAAGTTAGCCCACTCCATATTTTCAGCCAATTTGCTCTTGATGTCAGGTGGGCTATCTCTCGGGATTTTACGGTAGAACGCAGTATGTATCTCTTTATAATCAGGCCTCCTCATCAATGGAAGTACGCTCAGGTGTACCACAGGGAACCGTGCTGGGACCATTGTTGTTTCTGCTTTATATAAATGATTTGCCTGATTGTATTAACTGAACTTTAAGATTGTTTGCTGATGACTGCGTTGTGTATGCTAGAATTACTAATATAGCAGATTGTATTTCCTTGCAAGATGACCTTTTTAGCATTGAGTCTTGGTGTCGGAAATGGCAGATGGAAATTAACGTTCACAAAACTAAGTTCATGGTATTCAGCACTAAACAAGTTCCCTCTGTATTCAATTACACTTTATTTAATGCCTGTGTAGAAAAGGTTATGAATTATAAATACCTAGGAGTTTTTCTAACCAGTAGCCTCTCTTGGGAATGTCATATCAATCATATAGCCGCTAAAGCTAACAAATCTCTTGGTTTTCTGCGTCATACTTTATATCTCGCATCTGAAGAAACTAAACTTGTAGCTTATAACGCCTTAATACGCCCCATTTTAGAGTACGCTTCTGCCATTTGGAACCCCCACCAAGTCTTCCTTGAAAAAGAGTTAGAATCCATCCAAAATAAAGCTGCACGTTTCATCCTAAGGAATTATAACCACTCTGTAAGCATTACCTCTTTGAAGTCAATTCTCAACCTTCCTCCTCTAAGAGAACGTAGAGCTGTATGCCAACTAAAACTACTTCATAAACTTTTCTATCACTCTCCATCTCGTAAGTCTATTTATTGCATACCTGCCTCTTTCATTTCTCGCCGACTTGACCACTCCTGCAAACTTCACCTAGACATTCCCAGGACTAATATTTACAAGTTTTCACCCTTGCAGCTCGCCATTAAAAATTGGAACATGCTACCCGAAGCCGTTGTCACGACAACGGACCCTCAAAAATTCGTCCGAAGCTGTTATTGGTTACCTGCACCTGTGATACGCCCATTGAATTCATTCTTTTTTCTCTTGTGGCATTATTGTATTGTGTTTCTTGCCAATGTCCCCTCCTTTGTAATACCCCTCACCATCAACTTTCTGCAACTCTACTGCCAGGCCGTGATGCTGTCCACCCTGGACCTAAACTTCAGCGCATTCACGTCGTGCCCGGCAACCTTATGGGTTGAGTCCATGGACTGTGACCACTGCGACACTCCAATCCAGGAGGAACCTATTGTGATTGACCCTCACCTAGCACAACAAGTGCACCTGCCGACCCTTCATGCAACCTCAGTAGGAGCTACGGTGGAAGACGTCATCAAGGAAGGCTTGCAACAGTTTTCAGTCTCGACGTGCCACCCTATCGGTCACCCCCTGCAGGTCGAGGACCTTGAAGTTGCCCAGATCGCAATCGTATGGGAGGTTTTCGCTTCCCACTGGATCGCTACAGGGAGGATGGTGACGCGGTACTCCATGCAACGGACCGACCCTGTCGCTGTTGCAACTGCTGAAAGCGTCAGTGGCTTTCAACAGACGCAGAGATTATCGAAAAAACAAACTTCAGAGCCATCCCTCTTGATATTATTATCAGAGTGCTGACCTATGCAGTCTGACTTTTTTGGCCGCAATTCAGGACCCAAAAGATAGAGGCAGCGGAAGAGACGGCCATCATTTTGGCGGTTACGACGAGCAGGAAACGCCTCACAATAATCAGGAACTCACAGACTGCATGCAGAAATTTCCAAAGTAGGAGAGTGGCTGCAGCGGCTCTTCAGATCATGACAAAAAACAGAGTTTCCAGAGATCCAGATAGTCTGGACACAGGGGCACGAGGACCTGGCGGGAAATAAGGCGGCCCACGCCGTGGCTCGAGATTATACCATCCGGGCCTTCCTGCCGATCGATCGAGCCCTGTTGAGCCCGGATGAAGGCGTACCCAAAAGAAGTGCAGATATATTAGAACATTATCGACTTGGAAGAAGGGTTTGTTCACCCCACCCCACCCGAAGCTATCCAGGGAAGAGGCAGTCGCTTGGAGACAACTGCAAACTAACACCTATCCACATGGTACACTCTACCATTTGAGATACCCAGCCTGCTACGAATATGACTGCAAGGCCTGCAAGGTGCCCAACAACCTCTACCATATGGTGTGGGGATGCCAGGGCAGCACGGCGATACAACCCATAGTGAGACTCACGAGAGAGCAGTGGGAGAGCCGGCTAACTAGCGTGGACCATGATGAACAGATAGAGTTGATCAACAGGGCCCGGCAGGCAGCCAAGGACCATGGTCTCCTGGACTGGAGACCACCCACCACGAGACGAAGGCAGCGTCTGCTGTTGATAAATAAAAGCTTATTCTCTCTCTCTCTCTCTCTCTCTCCTATCAGCTTTGAACCTCAATACATTCATGTTAGTGAATTCAGATTGCAGAGTCAGCCAGTAGTTTTTGGAAACAGAGGCATACTTCAGTTAATCATTTATTATAGGGAAATCAGTTATGAATCGCTGCTTGACCTACAGAAACCGAGGAGGAGCTGACTAAAAAAAGGAGTCGAAGAGAATTGCATTTCCAAAAGCAAAACCAGAGGAAAGCTTCCATGAAGATGCTTCAAGTAAAAACACACAACAGAAGAAGGTAAGCATGCAACTTTATGCATTTGTATATAAAGCACTTCAATGTGAACTCTCCTTTAAACTCAGTGCTAATGAATGCAGAATATAACTCAGGTATTCCAAGAACCAGAATGGGATGACTCTCACAAATCAATTTTTACTAACTTGTGTTCAGCCTTTGGAAATATGTGCCATGAAGGTGATTGAGAGTTTATGCACATACCTGCCTCTAAACATTGTTGTTCTTTTCTTATGTGCCAAGTGTCACAGAGACTAAAACAGATCCAAACAGCTTCAGAAAATGCTGTGTACAGGGAAATTTTGGAAAAACATTTGCATCATGCCCAAGAAACCCCTAAGGCAGGGCCTTCTGAACGAATTCCTCGGGCACAGTCTGTAAGTAATAGCCCAGGATTTCATCTGTCTAACGATGTGGGAAGCCTGACAAACGTTTCTCTTTCCAGGATACAAAAAGGTTGCGGCAGGAGTCCGTCAGCTTTTCAGGTGAAGACGATTCCTGTGCTCATTGACAGAGCTGCGCCAGGCACAAGCAGAGGCTCGTTCATTGAAAGCAAAAGCTAGACAGCTGGCAAGACAACAAGAAATTTTTGAAAAAAGCAGATGCCCTCACTGCAGCGTTGCTTACAGAGCAAAACATTTCAATGTAAGAACACCCTAAAGGTGCAGCTATGCAAGAATGTTCAAATAAAAAATTACTCTGCCAACTCCCAAAATTGTCTCGACATTTACGAATGTTTACCACTGTCTTACCCTTCTCCAGCTAATGTGCAGCTGTTGAATGTGCTTTTTCGATTGTGCTGCATATGGAGTTCAAACATTTCGAAATTCATGCAGTGCTTTTCTGCAGATTTTTGCTAAAAGGCCAGAACTAGGACAATGCAATTACTGCTGCCAAATACTGCATTTCACAAATTCTGCCAGTTACTAGCACATGTCTGCGTCGAAAATTGCTCTTCACGGGTTTGTGTAAGACAACATGCTAAGGTGGATCATTTAAATTATAAGCACTACATTTAAGTGTTATTTATCAGTGGAAAAAAGCAGTGAGCACGAAGATTTCAAGCAAGATGAAGGTAAGTTTGATTCTGCAATACCAGTTTTTGAGTTCTGCATAAAAAAACACAGGGTCTCTACCCTAT
>JAZHYW010056430.1:0-42116 GCA_037355805.1 Ixodes ricinus
ACATTCCCAACCCAGACACATGGGGCCGGGAAACCAAGACCGCCAAGCCACCCCTTGCAGCCGAGGCCCAGGCAGTCCTGCACACCATGGAACACGTCGCTCGAAACTTCCCGCGGGCTAAGACCGTCAACGTCTACACCGACTGCCAGGATATTCTGAGACGGTGTCGCAGCCATGACTCCAGAAGTCCCACCACTAGACGAATCCTCATTCTCGCCCGACATCTTGCAGACTCACGCAACACTAAAATAGCTCTACACTGGATCCCTGGACACTCGGGAATCCCAGGCAACGAGGTTGCTCATCGCGCTGAGGGAGCGTTAGCTGGTTTGTTCTGCTCGCAGCCACCTGGAATCTCCGCAACCAACGGCCAGTTCTACGACCCCGAGGACACCTTCAGAAGAGCCAAAGAGAAGATCACGGTAAGCTTCTCAGCTCCCGGCCCAAGGAAGAACACCTCATAATTAAAGGCTATTCCAGGAAGCAGCTGGTCCTCCTGCGAAGTGTCCGATCCAACAGTGCCATCACCCCACACATCAAACGACTGTGGGGCATCTCGGTGAGCAAGACTGCCAAACAGCGAGCGGGAAAGAAGCAAAACGCAATCCCAGGACCCCTCCACCCTCACCTCAACACTGGGCAAGCCCGAGACATGCCCTTACTGCAGTCTAATTCTCGCAGCAGACCTTCACCGCTTCACATGGAACTGTTCACATTTCACCCCCCCCCCAGAGACAAGGCACTCAACTCACTCCCACTCAACTTGCGCCATCTACCCTGGAGGATTGGACCAGGCCTGCCACAGACCTCCTCAGGACAAAGACAATCCTAGTCTCGGTAATTCTCTCCTTGAAGGAGTCCTGCTTGGCTTCGTCTTTTTAGGGGAGCCATCGCAGGACCAAGCCCAGCATTATGCGAGTGCTTGATGTATCAATAAACGTTTTCTACCACCAACGTGCACCAGCTAGCTTCGAATTCGCTCTTTTGAGAGCGGCTTTTGGTTTCGCGAATGGTTTACGACTCATCCGTGATATGCGGTTGACGAAGTAATTGTGGCTTGAGGAATGGAAATGGTAAGACGCAAAGTGCGCGAAGTAGCTGGGTATCGGTTGTTTCCGTTTAACATCGCAGTAGTGACGACGAGAAGACACAGACACTGCTTTCGAAAGGCTAGTTTTTTTACCTGCGGGGAAGCTGGCTTTGGAATTATCTACAGTTCGCGGAAAGCTCGTGTTACGCTTTTATCTGCTGCTTCTCTCGCCCCCTACAATAGACGTTTAAGCCTTATTAAGCTCGATTTGTTCGATTCGAAGCCGTCATAATGAGATGCATGCGACGGAGGAACTTTGCTACCCTGCTTTCAGGACGAAAGTTTCTCCCTTTCTAAAGGAACATAGGTTACAAGGGCGTTCCTCCCTTTATGGAGGACTCTAAATACTCTTTTTCTAAGAGTGTACGTGCGCGTCCGACAGCCAGGACATACGACAAAGCGCACTTCATCGTTTAGTGCCCTAGTCAGAGTAGAAAAAAACACTCGGACCCGCAACGTTGCTAGCAGAAGGCGGCCAATGTAGGAACGCCTTGAAGTTAGCCAGAACGGTTGCTCCAACCATAGACTCTTCTATACCCACAAAGCCTGTCAGTTCGACGACGGAGCCATAGAGTGCCCGGTCACAGATTTGAAGCGCTAGGATCTGGTAGCATAGAGCATTTCTCGGGGAACCTGGACGTCAGAATACAGCTTTTGCAGCGGCGAGGACCCGAAATAACGTTTTCAAACCTGACGAGAAAAGAAGCGGTAGCGCGAGGAACGCGAGGGGCACGAGCGGACATTCCATCGCTCGGGAGAAGTGTGCTTCGGCGTCTCGTCGCAGCGGGGCGCCCGTCACCGGGCTCTCCTCTCATCCATTGTCTGCCGCTCACTCAACCTTTTCAATTTCGGCGGCCACTTCTCGTAGCGATCTGCAAGGCTTTGTCGGTATAAGGAAACTGTGCTCCAACTGATCCCGGTACAGCAGCAGAGGTGCCAATTACCGAATCTTTCGTCAGATCCAGACCCAAGAGGAGCGCACGGCCTCCTGATCGTTACTCTCCATAGCACTCTTTTTACTAGTGGGGGGGGGGTAGTATATCATCTTGGCCGAAGAAGTCGGAACGGGGACTGACGGGTGAAAAAGAACGAATAAAAGAGAATAAAGGTGGACGTCACGCACGGTGACTAAGTTACAGTACATGCCTGTCTGTTTTTCTACAATACGACAGAGGCCTCGTCCGCAACCCGCAGACAACCGCCGAAGTCTTCGTCACTGAGGCAACAAACATCGAACGCGCCCTCCAAGCGCGCGCTTCCCACTACCAGCTACATTCAGGCGTCGCGGCGTCCACCCTGCTTAGCGTCGAAATCGCCCGGTACCGGTCGTCCGCGAAATTATTCGAGAGGGAGTCCGGGAGAAACTACAAAAGTTGGTGCCAGCCGCTAGTCGTCCAGCAACACTCTCCATCGCCGAGGATGTGAGCGAAAAAGTACAACGGGCGGTCCAACATGAAGTTCCCATTAACGCGGTGACGCCGGAGGAACCGGCGTTGAGCTACGCCGTCATGGATCGGCTACCGCCGCAAGCTAACTGCCAAGCAACGGCGCCACCCCAAAGAGACACTCCAATGCAGTACTATCCTCGACGCCCGGAAGAACAAGTCCAGTACGTCCGCCCGGAACAACCCTCGCCGAGGAAGACCAACGTGTGGAGGACGGCCGATCGACGCCCGTTGCGCTGCCAGTGCGGGAAGGCCGACCATATCTACTGCCGTTGCCCCTACCGGCAAATAGAACTGCGCGTCTTCCGCCCGAACGACCGACGTCCACGCTACGGTGAATCGCGAGAGATTGAAAAGTACCTGCGACGACCTCAGTCTTCCCCGACCTGCAGTACGCCGCGGGTCTCGGTCGCGTCACCACGACGTCCAGCTTCGCAGATGCACCGACCCCGCCGTGAGAGCCTGTCGCCCTTGTCGCGTTGGGAAAACCGTAGACCGACGACGTAAAAAGCCCCTATAACGCCGGAGACCTCCCACTCGACCGACGCCGTGCATTGGAGCGACGCTTCTGCAACGGTGCCCAACAGCCTCAACGTGACCTTCGACGGCCACGATGCGTTGACACTCGTGGACACGGAAGCAGACTACTCCGTCTTGAGTGGGAGGCTTTCACGCCATTTTCGGAAAGTGACGACGCCGTGGGATGGCTATCAAATACGAACCGCCTGGAGGGACCTCATCACACCAATCGGGAGATGCACTGCCCGCGTCGGGGTCCACGGTGAGACGTGTCCTGTAAAGTTCGTCGTTCTACACGACTATGCGAGGAACGTTATCCTCGGAAAAGATATTCTCTGCGAGTATGGCGCCGTCATCGACCACAAGGAAACCAGCTGACGCCAGGAAAACCTGTTGCACCACCGGAGGAACAAAAGCGACGTCACCCGCGGTCCAAGTCCTTGCCGACCATGTAAACCAGATGCCACAATCGTCTGTTTTTGTACCCGTCGAGACCGATGATGCTTCTTGCACCGAAGTTCTGCTTAGGGGCAGCGTTTACTTGCTTCTAGGACGAGGAATCGGCGTCGCAAGAGGTGTATCGAAGCTTGAGGGCGGGCGTGCCATGGTCCTCGTTACAAACTTTCGACAAGAGCCGCAACACCTTACGAAAGGTACAACCGTGGGCCACATCAAGGAACTCCGGGACACAGCAGTGATTACTGCACTCTCGATCGAAAGACCTGTCTACAATCGACGACAGCTGCTCTGAGTTTACTCGGTCTGCATTCAGCGAGTGCTTCGCCACGTCCTCAGGGGTTCGACGAACGACTGTGGCGGAGCGCCGCATCGTCACCGACGACAACGCCCTCCCTGTTCACCAGTCGCCGTGCCGAATCAATTTGAAAGAGAGACAGGTTATTCAAAAGCAAGTTCAGGAAATGCTCGACGACGACATCATTCAATTCTCAAGAAGTCCGTGGGCGTCACCAGTCGTCCTTGTAAAGGAGAAGGACGGAACCCTGAGGTTCTGCGTGGACTATCGTCGACTGAATGCTGTGACAAGAAGTACGTCTATCCTCTCCCGCATCGACGGTACGTTTGACCGGCTGCGCCACTCCCGACATTTTTTGTCGATGGACTTGAAGAGTGGACTGGCAGATTGAAGTCGACGAGCGCGACCGCGAGAAAGCTGCTTTCGTCACTCCCGACAGACTGTACGAGTTCAAAGCGATGCTGTTCGGACTTTGTACAGCACCAACTACCTTCCAGCGTGTCATGGACCCGTGCTTGGTCTGAAATAGCAGAGCTGCCTCGTCTGCCTCGACGATGTCGTAGTATTTTCACGGGGTTTCGACGAACTCCTGAGACGACCTAGAGCCGTGCTGCAAGCCATCAAAACCGCCGGCCTATCACTCAAGCCTACAAAGTGCCGGTTCGCACATGGTGAACTAAAGTTCCTGGCCACGTCGTGAGCAACGAAGGTATTCGCCCTGACCCCAAGAAGACGCGCGTCGTAGCCGCATTTACGCCGCCATCTGACAAGGAGGCCGTGAAAAGATTTGTCGGACTCTGCCACTCAGGCGGTTTGTTAGAGACATCATCAAGCTGTCCGCACCGCTGGCGCACCTCACGAAGGACGTCGCGAAGTTTTAGTGGAAAGAAGAACACCAGCGGTCATTCGATGAGCTCAAGCGAAGACTCCAGAAGCACAATGACGTCAATTGCCTTTCAAGGGACCCCATCGAGGCCGGTCTTGCCTGCACCGAAGACGATGACGATGAGTGTTTTGTCGGTGCTCTGGGTGTCAGTGACATGGCAGTACCCCAACGAGACGACCCTGAACTGCGAGCACTCATCGTGCACCTAGAGGGACAAGGGAGTACGGTTCCCCGTGCTTTCTTCCAGATCCTAGCTGCTATACCTTCGCCATTCGACAAGGGGTGCTGTACAAGAAGAACTTCGGCAAAAACAACACAGCGTGGCTGTTGGTTATCCCTTCCAGCCTTCGAGATGAAATCTTTCAAGGATGCCATGACGACTCGAGGGTGGGGCACCTCGTGTGCAGCAGGACACTTGCCAGAATTCGTGAAAAATACTACTGGCCCAAGCTTCCGAAGACCGTTCATCTTTACACCCGTTCGTGCCGCGAATACCAACGACGCGAAAAACCACCCACGAAGCTGTCGAGACTTCAGCTGAATCCGCCGCCAACTTCCCCGTTTCAACAGATCAGAATAGACTTGATTGGACCGTTCCCACCATAGACGCAGGGGAATTGGTGGATAATCGTCGCCACAGATTATCTTACACGATACGCTGAAACCAAAGCCCTTCCGTCGGGAACTGCGGTTGAAGTCGCCAGGTTTTTCATCGAGTCCATCGTCCTTAGGCACGGCGCTCCCGAAGTTTTAATTACATATCGCCCGGTCGTCGTTTATGGCGCAGCTGACGCAAGAAATTCTTCGTCTCAGCCACACCAGCCGTCGTCGCACCACGGCGTACCACCCGCAGACCAACGGACCGACGGAGCGCCTCAACAAGACCATCGCCGACATGACCTCTATGCACGTCGACGTAGAGCACAATACGTGGGACCAAGTGTTGCCGTACGTGATCTTTGCTCACAACATGGCAGCCCATGAAACCACCGGAGTTACACCACTCGAGCTGGTGCACGGCAGAGAGGTCACAACGATGCTCGACGCAATGCTACCTCACGACCCAGCAGACGACGGAACCGAGGACACCCGGTTGATAACGCAACGAGCAGAGGAGGCTGGCAGCTCGCCAGACTACGACTTCAGGACCAACAACGTGTTGACGCTCGCCGGTACAACCTTCGTCGCCGCGACGTCCACTTCCAACCCTGGAGACAGGGTATGGGGTGTGGATACCGATTTGCCACCGCGGTCTCAGTGAAAAACTCCTGAAACAGTACTTCGGACCCTACAAAGTACTTCACCGACACGGAGATCTGAAGAACGAAGTAATGCCCGACGAAACAAGAACATCATCACGCCGCCCACCACGACCCGAAGTCGTCCACGTCGTGCGCCTCAAGCCGTATACTACGCTCGATAAGACTGTGAACTGTGATCCCGTACTACGCTCGACAGAACCGTGTTTTACAAGCCTCCGTTTCCCATTCTTTTGTTTGCTTTGCTCTGTTTTGTTTCCGTGCATCGAGACGATGCTCTTTTTAAAGGGGGAATAATGTCACGCGCGTCTCCGAGCGAGCGCGTCCATGGCCGAACGGTTATCGTGCTTGGCTCCCACGCAAAGGGCCGCGGTTCGATTCCTGCGAGAAGCCGGCCGGTTTTGCCGCGCCTGCGCAGTTGAGAAGCGTGATGTCACCGCCGGAGCACCGTGTGCGAAAGGAAGACGCTGGCGCCTTTCTTGTAGGAATGCGCTGCGTGTACGAATGCTTTCCCATTTCTACACATAAGCAGTCTTAACTGTCTCTGCCGAATTTTTGTTATTTCTGTACATGTCGCGTTTTGTTAAATTCGAGAACACTGTTGCTTGTTCGAGGTCCGAATGTTCTACGCGCCGAACCTTCTATGCCGATTGCTCCAGAAGCCCACGCGTGTACATAGGGGGCTCTGCGTGGCGAGCCGTAGTCAGTCTCGCCCCAGCGCTCGATCCTGCTGTTTCGCCGACATCAACGCCTGCGACGCTAGCCTTCTTCCTATTTTGTTTTGGGGACAAGTTCGCCCCATTAAACGTTTAGTTCTTACCTTCGTAAGTCATTCCTCGCCTCTATCAATTGCCATTCGTGACACTATTTATTTCCCTTCTCTAGAACTGATAAAGCGCCCATGTTTGTCGCTTAATATTAAACGTTGAATCGACTGAGAACGTGCAGTTTTTGATTTAGACATTCAATAACTAACTTTGATCATTAGCGAAGTCAGGTGTTGTTGCCGTCCTAAAGTTGTATTTCATCTGGAACAAGGTATGTCGCTGCTGCGTTTCCTTGCAGTGTTTGCTAAGGGCTAGTTTGTCGTAAGTTATTATTTGCCGTAAGATTAAACAATTCGAAATGCTGTTGATGTAACATTAACTATTGCCGGGAGACTCTTACTGGTGTATATAAGCAAGCACCACACTCTAAACAATGCATGCATTTCTATACTCATCGCAGTCGCAGTTTTTGGTCAGATGTATGTTTTTTTTTTTTTTGGCAGTCACTCGCCGGGCATTCTTCGTTCACCATATATAGAGTATATAGTTGCCTTTCCTTTCCGCGCACCATATGACAACTGTATCTCCTCGAGTGGGGCTTCAGTTATTCTGGTCTCCCGAGCCTTTATTTTTGAGTGGGGCGCGCAAGCACCTACGTTCAGTAGCACCCGCTGAAATGACCGCGTCAAAAATGTCCCGCTCTTTTGACTCCGTTTTTGAAAGCCCTAATTTCAAAAGTTGAGTCTACAGCCCGTATCCTTCATTTGCGAAGGCATTCTACTTTTTCGTGGAGTTTGTCTGGGCCGCAAAAGATTGTTTACATTTATTTATTGAGCCTATTTACAGCGGCGTGGTAATAAATATTTATAACCAGATTGCGCACATCATACTCCCCTGCGTCTGAACTATACCCACAATGCAAGTGAGACCCTCGATTTTTTTTATGAACGAGGTTTTAACTACTCCAGCCCGGACCTGCAGACTTCCGCAGTTAGGCTACTTGTACTTCATCCCAATGCTACTATATACTGCTACTATGAGGTTGCTGAGGCACGAAATAGTGCCGGTCGAAGCACGACTTGAATTCAAGATGAGGACTGGGCTTACACTAGGCGCCCGGGGATGTACTATTGGGGACACAGCTGACTATAACATCGGCAAGCGCTTTAGCAACATCTTCTTAGCGCATAGCAGAGAACAATGTATTGGTGTTATCACAAACTGGAAGAGCAAGACCCCGGCCCCGCACACGCACGGAGTACTCTGCTCGGCGCATGCACGCCGCTGGGAATGCGGAACGGCCAGCGGTTGCGCGTTATTAGACTATTTTAGCATTGCGTACAGGAGCAAACGCAAGCGCTGTGCGCTAGTGTTGCGTGCTCCACGCTGAGCATGCGCGTGGTCGCCATTCGCCCATCCAAGACCATAGTTGGGGCTCCGCGCGTGTACGGTGTGGAACACGCATCGCTAACGCAAACGCACATTCCTTGCGTTCGCTCGTATTCGCGATAGTAAAACTCCCGATGGGCAGCTGTGTCCAAGATAGTACTTGAATAAGATCATTGATACGTTCTTTTACGATTAACGCCCAACAACACCAATGACGAAGCATGTTTCCTGATCTTAGGCATACACCCCTCGCAGTGATTACGATAGGCTCTCCGAACGTTCTGCGAAAGAGAAGGCGCACGTTCTATTTTTATGTAATTTGTCTAATCATTTATGGGGTCGTTATTTAGAATTGTTACCACATCAATAAACGGTGTACAAAATAATAATGTTCGTAGACACATTAAAACAAAGCCTCCTCGTGTTTAGAATTGCTTTATATTTTCAACTGGATGGGTTTTCTACGTCTTCTCGCCGGAGCGCGGGGCAAAGACTGAACACGAGCGTTGCATTTGAATCGTGTTCTCACGGATTCGAGTCCCAACCAAGACGCTGACGCTCTATTCGTGTACAGTTCCTGCTTCTCGCTCCGGTTGGGGACATACAAGACCCGACACTACACGGCCGTGTCGTCAATTGTGCGTGTTGATACACAAAGCCCGAAAACACACAGAATTAAAAAAAAAAAGCTTGGGAGGGACAGTTTGTTTGAATAGCAAGTGGGCCAAGCTGTCCCTTTAAATTCAAGAGGGAAAATATCTAGCAGTTTAATACTTAACTTTAGGTTTCAGAAAAAAAAGAAGAAAAAAAGGAGAGCCTCCGGATGGCCTTAAAAAAACATGCTTTTCGTGTAGGGCTCGTCAAATATGAAACGCTGGAGAAAATCAGCTATCTGCGTTAAGTACTTATTTTAAACTCGTCATGTTCACGTTCCGCCGATTCAGAAGCACGGCGCGGGAGCCCAAAATCTCGCCAGACCACCGTCTTCTTCCGCGCGAAAAAGTCCGTCTGCTATTGTTACCGAAAGTCAATAGATACTAACGCTAATAGATGCACATGCGAACGCAACGTCTGAAGGCAGGCATACAGCCGCGCCAACTTCCAAATGCCGTCTGCTAGGACGTGGCAACGCTAGCTTCGACTCCGAGCTAGCCTTCCAATCAGACCGCGGTACGCATGGCCACCCTTCGCTTTGCTCCGCTGCGCTCGGGGAAAATCCATTATAATCTTAGGTCAGAGTGTGCACCAAGTCGCGTCTCAACTGCCAAAAGTTTGCCAGGTGACCGCGTCCCCACTCTCAGCGTTTGACCACCACAACGGTGCGTCCGCAACCTTGGCTAGCGTGGACGCGTTCACCTCTCATACTCCGTTTCCCGATAACTCCCTGGCGAACTATTGGAGGCCGCAGCCTCCGCGACCCAATAGGGAGTTTTCGTAGATCGAAGTTCTCCGTCCCGCAGCGCACTCCACAACCCGCTACGATACCCGGAACTCTACAGTTAAGGCCATCGGCGCGCAGGCACAGTAGCGACTTCATCGTTGCGGAGAGCTTAGCGGAGGTGGAAACGCTGTCTACGAAAACTTCCTAATGAAGGCGTCGGAGTAAGGCACGCGACGACACTCCATGGTCGAGGCCACGGAGGCCTTGTTACCGCCACAGCAACAGAGCCGTCCGCGACAAAATGTAGTTCTAGGCTTCTTTTTCTTTTAACGGCAATTGAACTAGCGCGACTGCACCTCTATCGACATTACGCTACACAACACGGAAAAAATAAGAAGTCATGTTTCTTTTTAGCGATTCTTCGGATCAACCCTTTTCCGAGAACAACGTGACTTTTGAACGATGTTTGAACGATCGCAGCCCTGTGATTTGACCGCTTCCACTCAGAATGTCACCCTGGCGATAGCACCCGCCACAGGTTCGCGGAAATTGCGCGTATGGTTGTCTCATGAACTGTTCCCGAAGAGCTGGCTACTCTAGCGGCCGGCAATGTTGCGGCGGTGGCAGTTCATCTAAAGTTGGTTGGCTTCGCAGCAGATGACCCTTGGCCAGCAGGCGACAGCCGGTTTGTTTCGGGCCTCGCATTTGGCGCAGTGACATGAACGCTCCCATGACGTGGCGCCACGTGGCGTCACGTGACTCGCTCCTACGCTCTTATTGGGTCGCGGGCGACATAGCCTCCACAGTTCGCCAAGTTATCGCGCATTCAGAAGGTGACGTCTGCCGTTGCTTGCTTCAGGCGCTGCGTTCGCGCGTTCGTCCATTACGAAGACGGTTTGTTACCACGGCGACGCTGGCCTTAGCTGACTGACTTTATCGTGCGGAAGGAACGGCGGGGTTGCAAGATCAGGTGCGTACTTGGTCTCTTTCACCGTGTTTTTCAATGGACAGTAAGAGCTCGAAATAATTATTTTCTCCAGCGCCTAATAGTTTGATGAGACTTACACGAAAAGTATAATTTTAACTCGCAGTTTAGACGAAGTGTTTTGTACTGCGACACGGCGCTACCGATGTACCAAATATCTAAAACATGTATTTCCTACTCAGGGACGCAGACCGCGAATTTAAGGAGTCATCGTCTGGGGGCTTACTTTACGAGGAATGGTGTCCCACTTAGTTAAAGGGGAAAATTACCGTGCATTATTAGGTGGCCTGTCTCCCCTCTTAGAGTGAAGAGGGGAAAAAATCAAAGAAATGTTCCTTTTCCTAAGTGGCTAAGTGGGACAGGGCTTAGAGTGTAGGCATAGTTGCTTGTCAGATTTGTGTGTCGAAGAAGAATCAGAGGTCGAATCCTTACCAGGTTCCTCATCTGCTCGATTGTGTCCACGCCTTTGTGTTCGGCCTTGCGCGTGAAGCCAGGAATATGAAAGCCTCTTCGCCTCGGGGACTCGCTGCCGTCGTCCTCCGCCGTGGACGTGCTCGACATTGGGCTTCCCGCTTCCAGGGCCGCCACTGACTGCTTCCGGTCCTTCCTTCGTAGACGGTCACCAAATTTCCTCTTCAAGTCGGAGATCACACCCTGCAATGCTCCCACAAAAAGAAAAAAAAAGCATCGAGTGTTAGCGTAGTGACGGCAGAAGAAACGGGAATTCGGTCCCCATTATCACGCATTGCTTAATATAAATATCTTAAACGTCTGGGGGGGGGGGGGGGGATCCGCCGACCGCTACCCCCACTGAACACCTCTTAGCCAGCAAGGCTAAGTGCTGAATTTTTCCGATTTTTATAAAATTTGGTTTAGCGTTAATCTTCGGGGTTTGATGGTAAATACCGAAAACACGGAACCTATCTGGTGGCTCCAGCGAAACCGACGGCCCCTATCGGCTAGAACAGAAAGCTGTGGCGTGAGGTTCACTCGCCAGCCTTCTTGAACGTGTGAGGGTTCAAAAAGCCCCGCAGGTGGCGGCAAGATATTACGAGACCTAGAGTTCCTGTATATACTGTAAACGACTTAGTTTTCGCGAGGACCTATAATTTTCGCGAATTTCGCGAATCGCCTATAATTCGCGAAAAATAGGTCCCACGAAACAATTCCGCTAAAATGTGAACACATTGGAATCTATATTGAGATCCCAGCGCGTCGCGAAAATTAGAACCCACGAATTATTCCAAAACTTCAGCTTTGACCTAAACCGCCGAAATATTGAACCCGCGAAATATAAGTCGTTTTCAGTAGCTACACTACGGTAGCAGGGTTTCGCAATCAGCCTCGGCGGGTGCCCGTAGCGCCGGCTTTCCTGCACGCCCGGATGCTTTGCTCGTCACGTGACTGAATTTGGCGAATAGCGGCGCCGCGCGCGCCGCCGCGCATGGAAAACAGAAAAGGAGGAGAAGGAGGCGAAAGCAGGGGAACACACGCCGGGGCGCGTGCAACGTCGGCGGAGCGACCGTAGCGGTGGCTTTCCTGCACGGCGCTGGATGTTTTGCTCCTCACGTGATCGATCTCGGCGAATAGCGGCATGGCGTCGCGGGGAAAACAAAAGCGCAACTCTACTCCTTTTCGGGGAGGCATATCGAGGAACTCTAACCAGAACCATCAGGGCTGACCAGCGCCCGTGTCCCGTGACACGAGTCTCGAGGAGACACGAGACACAAGTAACCAGCACTAGAGTTTTAACGTTCCTAGGGGAAGCTTCACTAAATCAGCTCCCGATAACCGGGATTGTTAAACAGTTATTACCGACACAGGCAGATAATCTTTTTTAATCACTATTGGCGAAGTTCTCGATCGAAAGCGTCGCTGTGGTCGGCCTGCCACGATTGGCTGAATTATGACTATGACGTCAGCAAAGGATTTCTCATCGACGGAAATAAGAGGAATGTAAGAACATTCATTTTGACGGTGTTAGCAGTATTGCTTTGAGAGCGCAATGCTTTGAAGCTTCCACCATGCTGATAACAAACACCATTGAACTCGTTGCTCGCAAGGGAATGACGTCACGAGAGGGAACCATAGGAGGGCGCCACCAAAATATCTCGCCGCTAATAAGCGTATCCGATATTCACAGCTACTGGCGGTCTAAATACGAAGCCGTGAGGTTCAAAAACAAGTGATGAAAATTGGCATATTGGCTCTGCAGTGAATGCTTTCGCTCCATAGGCTCCGAGGCTGCGGTGTGACAACAAACTCGGGCACCGATGCGCCCTTTTAAGTCTGGGGTTATATTTAGGCTGTGTACTTTCCGGTATTAAAAGAAAAAACACAGATAAACATCCGCCGGTGACAAAAATACAAAATCGGTTAAAACCAAGAAACACCGGTAGTTGAATATCTCTGATTAAAACCGAAAAACAACGTTCGTTGAATGTTCCCGCTCGACGTCCCTTTTTTCCGAAACTCCTTCCCGTAGAGGTTCGTCAAACCTGTCATCTCGTGAATAACACGTTTTTTCACCGATAATCACCGTTTTTAGCTTCGTCATGAGTCCCAACCGAAATACACCAGTGTCTAAAAATAAATAGACACCGAAAAACATCCGCCGATTTTTCACATAAGCAAACATCGAAAAATACACACCCTAGGAGTTATACTGCGCCAGAACTCAGTTTCAAATGAAAATGAAGTCAAGAATTGTGAGATTCACCTACATGTTCGCCTTTCTTGTCGGCCCGTGCGCGAGGAGTCCCTGAACCGGCCCTCGGAGAGCCAACGGAGGCGGAACGTTTCCGGGAGACTGCTCCGACGATCGGAGACCTTGTGAAGGGACTTCGCTCGCTCTCGTTCTCGGGGGCCAACCTGGATCGAGAGCGCCGGCGGTCCATCTCGGCCGATGTGCAGACACAAAATGAGAGGACGACACCGAAAGGAACGTCGAAGAACGTGCGCCTTCTTTTTTCTCGTTTTCAACTTGCACGCCACCCGGGAAACATTTGTCCATAGACCCCTTTCGAAAGTCACGCGCCCATTGTTAAGAGGTCTGAAACACTGCAGAATGGCGGAACAAGCGACACCACAGAAAGTGAGAGGTTACCCAAGCTCGGCCCCTAAAATTTAATCATTTTATTGGCGTACACAGCAATTGCCGCCCCGCTGACTGCTCCAATTGGACTACGAAGCTCCTGGGAGTATGCAAGCTTCAGGGGAAGCGCCTCCAGAACCAAATCCACCGCAGACGATAGATGCTGCTCAACGGCAACAGTCCATTTTGCCAAGCGCTGCCTCCGAGGACTCGGTTATGAACGATGCTGATGATGAAGGCAGGCCCTTCCAATTGCCCAAATCTAGAAAAAGGCTGAGGTCAAAAACATCAAACTCAAGTGGTGAAACCGTCATCGTTGGCTCATCGCATGGGCTGACAGTGATCCTGAAGTTGAAAAACACCACAAAAGTTATCACGAAATTAAATCCTCTGAAGCTTAAAGACACGTTTGAAGGCATTGCACCGGACGGCGTCATAATGGTACGACCAAACCGCAGGCTCAACATTCTCGTCCTGGACGCAAGAAACATCGAATCAACAAAGGCTCTTCTCAAGCTGACATCACTTGGAGGAATTGCGGTCTACGCATACGAACCACGCCCCCAGGACTCCGTGATCGGCATCCTTCGAGACGTGGACAAGGCTGTCACCGAACTTGAACTGGAAACAGCTCTGCGAGTCAAGGTACCGGTCATCAGCGTGAGACGCCTTGGCTCTTCCGAGGTAGTCAAGGTTGTTTTTGGAACAACTCCGCCTGAGTACGTCACAGTCGAGTATACACGCTTTAAAGTATATCCATATCTTGAAAAAACCCTGCAATGCTCCAAGTGTCACCGCTTTGGACACGTGAAAGGCATCTGTGATGAATCACCTTGCTGCATTCGCTGCGGTGGTCAACGTGATTCTTCACTCTGCGATAGTGTGGCAAAATGCAAAAACTGTGGGAAAACCCAAGAGGCAACCTCAAGGCAGTGTCCTGTGTACCTAACAGAAGAAAGCAGTACTATACTACCGAAGAGAAAACAATGTTGACTATGTGACTGCAAAAGCAGCTATCGCCTCAACACCTCAAGCCAGCAACAACCAGAGCTTTTACCCGAACACACATCCGCGTGGAGCGCCAAGCGCAGCATTGCAAACACCACCGATTCACACAAACCTTGTCAAGACCGATGCGAAATTCACCGATGCATTTTCTCCCCTCCCCAAGCTCTCGGGAAAAGCCCACTCAACAATGCGTCGTGAAGAACCCTCACTAGAAACATCAAACGCCAATTTAACATCGGGTTAGAAGCTTCCGCCTAAGAGACCCTCATCAGTTATTACGCCGAGAAAAGAACCCGAACCAACTAAAGCGGCTGCTCCGCCGTCAACTAGCACGACCGCTTCTGGTCTGTGGAGCCTTTTTCATACTTGCCTACAGGGCCTTAAGGAATTCCTTAAGCGATTTACATCACCTTCCGCGCAGACATTTCTTTCGTTGTTGGATATGGTCACACCTCTTCTTCTTTCGTGGGGTTCCTAAAACTTTTAAATTCACTTAGATATGACCTGGGTCGCACCCGGTAACTTCAATAGATGAAATACGTACCGGAGCGTTAATTTTTCAGTGGAACGCAGGAGATCTTGGAGGACGTCTTGCAGAATTCAGGAACTTTACCTATAAACATCGATTTCCAATAATAGCCATATCGGAGTCTCGAGTCGACCAGAACTTTCGGCTATCCGGATACGAGATTTTCCCATCAGAAAACCCTCGTGGACGAAGCAGAGTGTTGCTAGCACTTCGTAAAGATTTAACGTACATCCGACACACAATATCACCTCATTGTAGTAACGAGTATATTGCCGCGACTGTTACACATAGATCTCTGAAATTCACACTGATCACAGCGTATATACAACCAGGTCTTACATTCGACTCAGACCGCTTGGCAGCAATTATTCGAAGTACCCCTTCCCCTCATATACTAACAGGTGATTTCAACAGCCACAACATAGCCTGGGGGAGTAAGACCACGAGTGCTCGTGGCAGAAAGCTGGCTGATCTTGCCGAAACTACAGATTTACTATTTTTGAATGATGGTAGCCCACCTTTTTTCCGGGGAACGTCCATTGCCAGCTGCCTTGATTTAACTTTTGTAACATCCCGCTCTAGCTGACCAGGCGGAATGGTTCACTGACATTGAAACGCATGGGAGTGACCATACCCCCACGTACACAATCATACAGGACTTCAATCTTCAATATCGGATGCACATTGTAAAACGAGTAAATTGGATCGGTTTTCAAGATAGTCTTGAAAATAAAGCAAATAATGTAGCTACCTACACTGGTTTTGTGGATGCAATATCTGCGTGGAATTGTGAAGCTACAAGAGCCCATAGATTACCAGTTCTCCGAACAGTCATCGATGCTGAATTTGAACGTCTACGCGGCTTACGGCGTCGTGCTGAACGGCGGGGAAGGCGCACTAAAGCGATCTCTGACGCCAAATTGGCCAGCTATCTCCAGAAAAAAATCAAGCGACATTTATCCAAATTGGCACGGCAGAAATGGCAGTCCCATTGTGCGAGGCTCGACCCTAGGAAACCGATTACTAGAATATGGAGGACAGCAAAGTATTTTCGAACAACACCACAGCAGCTATGTCCTTTCCGCGCATTAGCTCTTTCTCGTGATAGCTCTGAACTTGCTGTGGCTCGAAAATACTGCCTAAAGCTCACTGAAAATCTTAATGCTCCACACATATGTAAGACAACAACCGAGTACAAACCTTCAAACCGTTAGCCTTGATCAACCTTTTCGGCTTCATGAACTTGAGGAGGCTCTCTAAACATCTAAGCCCGCATCCACCCCAGGGCCCGATGGTGTTCGATACTCAACATTGGCGCACCTCGGCAGCGCTGCCAAAGCAAAATTACTCGAATTTTACAATTCGTCATGGTTGTCCGGACATTCCTGAGGCTTGAAAATGCGCCAGAATTATTCCAATTTTGAAACGAGGCAAATAGCCAGCGGACATTGCGTCTTATCGTCCCATTGCTTTAGCCAGCTGCATTGGGAAGATACTTGAACGTATGATTCTTGCAAGATTTGAGTGGTACCTTGAAAAAAAATAAGATATACCCCAGCACGATGACTGGCTTTCGCCGTGGTCTTAGCTCAATCGACAACGTCATCGACCTTGTCACGAGCGTGGAACACCAAAAATCACGCCGGCGCATTACATCAGCTGTATTTCTCGATGTAAAAGGAGCTTTTGATTGTGTTCACCATCAAGCAATTTTAGACGCTCTCTCAGAGAATGGAATCGGTAGGTGCCTTTCGAGATGGATCGAAAGTTACTTACAAGGCAGATGCATCTACATTTCTACATCTGAAGGCGATACCGAACCAGTCACTGTCAGTAGAGGAGTGCCCCAAGGAGGAGTCTTAAGCCCTACACTCTTTAACATCACAGTCATAGGCCTTTCGAGATTGCTTCCAAAAATTGTGAATATCTCGCTTTATGCTGATGTCATTTGTATATGGACATCGTCAGTTTCACAGCGCTACGTTTCCACCCGACTCAACAAGGCTACCGAGTTAATCATGGGATAACTGGAAAAACGAGGCCTTACTATTTCTCTAGAAAAATCAGCAGTATTGGCGTTTACAAAGAGAAAGGTCGAGAAATATCCTATATTTGCACAAGGGGTTACTATTCCTTACGTAAAACAGCATATTTTCCCGGAAATGACACTCGACAGATCTCTAACGTGGACGCCACATATCAAACGGCTAAAAAGAGTTATCAGTCTTCGTAAATATGGTAAAATATATCTGTGGCACTAGATGGGGCACTTCAGTATCATCTTTGCTACATCTCCATAATGCCCTCTTCGTTGGACTATTGCGCTATAGCATGCCTGTACTACATGGGATATCACGTTCGAATATGGTCGACCTTGAGCGCATGCAAACACAAGCTTTGCGAATTTGTCTTGGATTGCCCAGCAAAACCTCGAATGTTGGTACTTTGGCAGAAGCTAAGGCTATGTCTCCAGCGGTCATAAGAACTCAAGAGACCATTCGCGTCCACCTGAGACATTTAACAAGACACAAGGCACACCACCTTTATAAAATTGGAAGCACACGACCATCCGCAGGATATTCACAGGTTATTAACTTACTCGATTAATATATTCCAAAGAACTTTGATCCTCTGGAAATCAGCTTGTCCCCTCCATGGCTCAATTCTAGGATACAAATCGTTTTCAATATTGAAGGAATTAAGAAAAATCAAACACACCATCCCATGTCATAAAACAATTGACCAAATCCTGCATTGAGGAGCATCACTCTTCGCGCACGCATGATTTCCACAGATGGTTCATGCATGCCCAACTCATCATCCTTTGGACTGTGGATTCCAGACATCGGTTACGAGATGCACGGCTCGCTCAGTCATACTGCCGCGCGCGAAGCTAGCCAAGTAGGCAGCGCGGCCGTGGCATAACGGTTATCGCGCGCTCCTCCACGCAGATGGCTAGGATTCGATTCCTGGCCGCGATAACGGATTTTTGTTGGCTCTAATGTGATGTTCTGGTAAATTCGAGAATCCTGTTGCTTGTTCGAGTGGCGAATGTTCTCGTCGCCGAACCTTCTAGGCCGATTGTTCCAGAAGCCAGCGCGTGTGTGTACTTAAGGGGCTCCGCATGGCGATCCTCAGTCAGTCTCGCCCATGGTGTAAGATAATACTCTTCAAGTGAGGACAGGGCGCTCCTCGCGACGTGCCGATAAAGTTCGCTTTTCACTCTCTCTCTTCTCTCTCTCACTGTGGTGTCAAGCGGCGCCGACAAATGACTCGTCGACCCGTGGGCACGGTTAAGACGCAGGAGGCAGGCAGCAGTGCACAAGACGGTTCGTGCCGCCCCATGCTTCACGGGTTACACCGTGGTCTCGCCCCAGCGTTCGACTCTGCTTTTACGCCGACTTCGACGCCGGCGACGCTCTGCTGTTATCTTCTGTTTCCTTTTTATTTTTGGGCACAAGTTCGCCACCATTAAACGCTTAGTTTACTCAGTCATTCGCCGCCTCATCACTTGTCATTCGTGACAATACTACGTCATCAACGGCTGCTGAGCTGACGGGGATTCGACAGGCCATGAAGTACATGACAACTAATAGGTCACAAGGATTAAAAACATGGACTATATTTACCGATTAAAAAGCCGCACTACAGGCTCTGTCGTCACTAGGCAACAAAAGTGACTGTGCGCAGCTAGTTCAACAGACAGTTACTATACATCACAAGGCAATTACTCAGGGACATATAGCGTAATCCTCCAATGGCTGCCAAGCCATTGTGGTGTGTTGGGCAATGAGACTGCCGATGCTCTTGCAAGAAACACAGAGCCCCACTCGAAAAAACACTGTGATACCATTTTCAAGGGCTGATGGAGCACGCTTGGTCAGAAATGTCGGCCGAGAAATTACAACATCACTCTGGGAAAATACACAATATCATTATAAGTACCTTCATGCTATAGATCCTCTACTCAATTTTCGCGTACCTCGTGGTCTGCTACGACCAACTGAAACAGTTTTACATCGGTTGCGCTTGAACGTGGCTTTCACAGGGTCATACCTCCATCTAATTGGCAAGGCAGCCTCTCCCTTGTACCCAGCCTCTCGAGAGCCAGAAAGCGTCTACTATCTTCTCTGCGCCTGTACAACCTACACACAAGAGCGCGAAACACTGTTACGTTCTACAGGAAAACTCGAAGCGTCCGTGTTGACCATCAACGACATTCTTGGCCCATGGAAAACTATCAAAGACTGTCAGAGGGCAACAAATTCGTTGTTAATTTTTCTTGAAGACACCGGCCTCCTTCACAAGATATGACACAACTGGACCAAGACACCATTTCCTGTGCAACCTTGACGGCATGTTAACTGGCGTATGTTTGTGCGTGTGTGTGTGTAAATGTGAGCTTATTTATTGATATGGTATGAACATCTAATGTTTTTTCTTTGTTGTGTTTTTTATTCATGTTTCTTTTTTTTTCTGCGGAGTAGCCGACTAGCAAAATTTGCGGTGTCAACATCTCCGTGTTTTATTTTTTCCTCCATCAATAAAAAAAAGTGAGATTCTGAAACTACGTCAGCCGAAAAATTAAGTGGCATTCGTAGCGTTTCTAGGGTTTCAAGATTGCGGTATTTTTTGTGTCCGTCATTGTACAGGGATTTCACAGCTTCCAACAGAGGGCACACTTTCGAGAGGGGTCTATATGACTCAAGTGCTGGTCCACGAACACAGCGGACCTGCACCACGCCCCTCATGCAGCGTACCTCGCCGAGACTTCGTAGTTTGAGCTACGTGTGCATCTGATGCAGTAAGTATACTTCTCTTCTCGTGACTTTATCAGACGGTATCTGATTAAAGTCGAAGGCAAGTCACGTCGCTTCAGCGAAACTAGACCTAATGTCGGTCGGCTACACTGCTCTACGCAGCGACTTCTCATGAGTGTTTGTTTTCGACTACGACAGACTTCGAAGAGGGCCAGCACCAAGGTTACCAGCGGGCTTTTACAATGTCTTCATGTCATGTTTTATCCACCGTTCTTAAGCTGAGATTGCAGACAATGCAACAACCAGGAGAGCATGAGGTCTCGGCTTTGAAACATTCTTCGCAGAACGAGTGTTCGCGCCAGAAAGGCGCGTCTGAAAGCCAGGAGTACGGGCTAGCTCGCGATGTCTTCCTTTTTGAAGAAAGACATCAAAGGCAACGCGCTGGCGGAACTTCCTCCAAGGCAACGCGCTGGCGGAACATGTTCAGAAGACCGGCCACGTAATCGCCTTTAACAGCAGTTTCATCCTTGATAGAAAAATAAATTGGAGAAAGCGGCTCTTATTAGAATCTTGGCATATACAAAATACGAACAATCTGAGCCGATCCACCGGAACGCTGCCAAGCCGCTGTATACACGGGCTACGATGCGCCACACACAAAAACAGAAGAAGAAAACAATACTGAGAAAAAGAAGAAGAAAACAACGAGAGATTGCTACCTTTGGGTAGAGTGTGATCAAGGAGCCGAGCCGGCTTCGAAACGTCGGGCACCTAGAAGAAATTGGTTACAGCACCCTTTCTTATTACTAACCTAACCAGGCGCAGTTCCGCCGAAATGTCTACATTTATGCCTATTTTCTAGAGCTCAAATTGAAGTTATTGAAATAAAAAAATTGAACTAAAACGGCTGTTTTGCATTTCCTATGTCCTACATCGGCCTGCTCTTCGTCTGCATACTGGTTTGCAAACCCGCTCCCAGGAGGTGTAGAGAATGCAAGAACGCCTAGAACGCCATAGGAGAGGCTGCCGACGAGCACGATAACCGCGATAAATAATGATTTTAATGAAATATATAAACGATGATGCAGTTTCAGTTCACATTTAGAAACAAACAACTTTTCTAAGCGATAAAAAAAAATTCTAAAGCCGACGAATGTTTGTTTTGTTTGGTTGACTCCTGTTTACGTACCTCTGCTGGGCGCGGTAGATGCACAGGGAGGACCTAATAATGTTAAACAAGTTGGAAATGCCCCTCTCCCCTCCAAATAAAAAAAAAGTTACGTGTTTTTTTTATTGCAAAAATGAAATAGGCATTGCTGAACGCTGATTCTCCACCCAAATGTAGCGCTAGAGGTCCGAACCAGATGCTAATTGTTCAGCACTATACTTCGTTTCAGCTTGGGTCCAGACGCAGCCGATGCTACAGAGCGCGAGCGTGTGGCCCTGAACAGTGCTTGCATTGCACGAGGGCGCGTGCTTGGCAGGGAGGGACGCTGAAAGCCCGGAGCTCGCGCTTGTAGTATTTCCTGCGTCTGGACCCAAGCTGAAACGAAGTATAACCCTTATCTAACTAAAAAGTTATAAGTGATTTTCTGAAATTTCTCTCGGGAAAATGGCAGCAGACCGAGCTCTGGAATATATGGAGCTCTATGGCGCCAGTTACCGAAGACGGGCGAAAATGGGCTCCATGTTCCCATTGGAAGCTTCAGAAAATCACGTAAGCTTGCATAAGAAAACGGTCAGTGCCATATCCTCCTCTATACTCACATAGCCTGGCAGTTCGATGACGGAGCCATATAGCGCCCGGTCGCAGATTTAGAGCACGAGGATCTGGTAGCACAGAACATTTCTCGGAGAGTCCGGTAGTGAGCGCACAGCTTTTGAGCGGCGAGGACCCGAAACACACTGTTCGCTCGGGAGAAACCGATGCGACTAGCTGCTGATGTCGAGGCTACGGCGATTGTGGCCGCCGAGTCCTATGGCGGACGCTACGCCGTCAGCGTGCTCAGCCTCGTCGTCGTATTGTGCAGCTGCGCAGCGGAAGAACCCATAGGGAAGAACCGACTGTTTTGTTTTGACGTCTAATAACGGCGTTATTTCAAAGGCCTCTATCATAGGTGCTAACGTCTTTGTCTTCGTCGTCTTCGAGACGTTTCCGTCGGGACGAAGACGTCTCGACCAGCTGAGGACGTCCTCAGGACCATCTGCGTTGTCTGGACAGTTATGTGCCCTATGGCGCATGGACCGCCGAAAACTCCAAGCAGGGGATGCTTACCTTTCGACGCTGTTCCCGTGTATCAATATCTGTGAAGCCTTGGCAGTTTGCCGCACAATTTTGAGCGCTAACGAAACAGACGAAACCGAAACGGAGGAACGGGAAAGGGGTGGCGTTCCATTTACCCTCGCCAACAGGAGAAAGAAAAAAGTATAGTGTGTTTCGAAACACACTATACTTTTTTTTTCTCCTGTTGGCGAGTAAATGGAACGCCACCCTTTCCCGTTCCTTCGTTTCGGTTTCGTCTGTTTCGTTTGCGCTCATATTTTCACCGGCGTCTCGCCGCAGCAGGGCGCCCGTTACATGACTCTCCTCTTATCCTTTGTTTGCCGCTCTACCTTTTCACTTTCGGCGGCCGCGTCGCGTGACTGTCTGCCAGGCACTGTCAGTATAGAGGAGGCTTTGTTAGTGCTGAAACTTTGGCATCTGGTTAGAACCTCTAGCGCTACATTTGGGCAGAGAATGAGCGTTTGTCGATGCATAGTGTATTTTAGCGGCTAAAAAAACAGTGTATTTTTTTTTTTTTGAGGGGGAGGGGATGGGGACACGTTTTAGTTTTTGAACACAGAAAACCGTGTTTTTTCGGCCCGGGTAAATAAACTATGCATTGCAGAAAGCTCAAACGCCGTGAGAACGTGATAGCGTCTGGGAAAGAAAGCAGAAGTTTGAGCACATGACATTAGCTGGAAGACGAAAATTTTCTCCCTGACGTCCAAATAAGCCTAATATCGCCAAAACAAAAAGTAACACTGTAGGCTCCTGTAACACCTATTTCAGTAAAAAAAATCTTGCCAGCAAAAAAGAAAACAACATTCTCTTTCTTGCTGACAAGTGTTTTTCACTGATATAAATCCCAAAGCAAGTGCCACTAAATAAGCTACGCTTCAGCGTAACGACACTGGCCCACCTCGTGGTTTACACTCATGGTTGAGAGTTATCTGAAGCTATATCTGAAATCACAAGAAAGGCTTTTCGGTCCTCCAGAAATATTTGGACAGTTCGCGACAGAGTAAAGCTGTATTGCGTGAGCTTCCTAACACCGAAAATATTGCTGAGGAAGTCGCACTTTTGAATAATGACGATCGGCAGTTACGTCTGCTCTGCACAAGCTCCAAGATGGCGGCGCCCACAACAATATCGGAAATAGAGTGCCGAAACTCCAAGCGTAGCTCATTTAGTGGCTCTGCCACAAGCGTTCACAATGTCAGTTCTTGTTCTGACGATATTAGGCTTAGGTAACAATAGAGAGTTTTAGTAGATCGTTCCGATACCTCCGATACCCCCGATAACGATACTATATATGTAAGCGCAAAGGCGGAGGCAGAGTTCCGGCTATCGTTATCGGAGTCATCGGAACGATCTACTAAAACTCTCTATTAGGGTTTCAAGCTTTCGCGTCTGTCTATCCCAAACAGTAGCGTCACATAGTCATGAAGTTAGAGCTTTCTGCGATGCATAGTTTACTTACCCGAACCAAAAATCAGGGTTTTCTTCTCTCGGGAATTTCCTGATTTCGCTCTCTAGTGGCACTGATCTTACATTGAGAGCTACAGGCCTGTGATTCTGGTTTATATGTCGTGCATTCACTATCCTGACAAAGTTGCGCCAAGCTCCCCATATCGTCGCCATTTTGGGTCATGGTGGGAGCAGTTTTTTCTTGACTTCTCCATTCTTGCTGAGCTGATTCGAAATCAGGGCGATATAACTTTTTAAATAGCTAAAGTGCGTATCAAAGACAGGTTCTTTACAAAGACATTTCTTGTATACCGAGATTTTGTCATTCACAGACCAGCTAAACAAGGACGCATCTTGGCACCTTGGCGGCACTGAAAAATAATTTGTCTGCCTTGAAGAACAATATCATTATAAGAGATCTGTCTAGATAAGCATGATTGATAAATTGCTTGCATACGGAGTGCCAAAGGTGCTTATATTGGCGAGGAACACCTTCACTACTGTGACGCTCCCTAGCGATCTTGGCGCCGCTGGTTCAGATCAACCCTTTCAAAACTTCGAAAGGTTTGAAAAGAACGAAATGGCGATTGCCATGGCAAAAGGGACTGATCAGTCGATCGCCTTGCGAGGGTTTGGTCATCTGTACATTTGTATATGTTTGTGTCCTGCAATCAGTAAGGGAAGGCAATGACGCTATTCTCCCAGGATCTAACGCCAATAAGTTTTTGTGGCGCCCCTCTTAGGGTTTCCATCCGTGACATCACGACAAAGATTTGCCTCGCCGTGGCGTCACGAGTTCTCATCCTGGCTACTTAACATCATATGCGACAAGTAAGATGGTGTGCTAGAAAGCATAGTAGACTACAGGAGCCATAGCGTTTTCAAACCAGCACCGCCGAAGTTGACATTCTGACAATGCTCTTACTCCCGTGAATCAACCAATCATGAAAAGCCCAAATGTACCAAAATATATTTTAGGCTGTATTTTTGGTATCGCTTAATTTCAACGGCCGATGTATCTCACTGAAATTTTCAAGAAATCATGACCCTCTAAACAAAATTCAAGCTAAAATTTCTCGCTTTTTGTGTCAGCGGGTTGGAGCTTGCTGTGAAGGAGATGCGAATGCTTTGTTGTTGTGCACAGCAAGGTTCGGTTTGGACGTGTTGTGTTTGGTCATACGTGAGAGCGTGCTCTGTTCTCCAATAATAAATGTTTTCCAGGACTTCAATGTCGACTATCCTCATAGACTCCAAAAGTGAAAGGCGCTGCTGGCAAGTGCCGCAAGACACGCGCTAGGATCAAGCGCTCCCGCCGCCGTTCGCTTCCAAGGGCAGCTCATTTTAGTGCTGCACCGCCATCTGCCTCCAAGGGCCGCTTGAGGCACGAGCCTCGTGCACTGGCGCTTTTGACGCTACTTAAAAGGCAAACGCAAACACATAAAAAAAAGCTGTATACCAGGCAAAAAAAATTGTGTGTGGGTATGTTTATAGTGCCTAAACTCACTCTGCCTCAACAGGCGACTTGTCTCTCAGTTGTGGATGAGCAATTTAGCCAGTGTAGTACAACCGCTTGCCTGGGGGTCTTCAACGTGCATCACGCAGAAGTGATACACGACCGCACGCCAGTACGATGCTCATCCAGATCAAAACAGGCAGGGGTGGGGATGGAATTAGTCAGATAATATAGCAGCGGTTCATTCTACCGTGACATAGTAATATCACTGTTGAAAGAGGAGTTCATAACGGATAAGATCATAGTGAACTCTGGAGGTTATTTATGAAGACACTGAACTGATTTAGAGGTTCATCTGATTTTGCCTAAAAATTAGGAAGGTAAAAAAATAAAAGAAGAAACCTACGTTTCACATTTGGTAGAAAGGTATTTTCTACCTATTGATGGCTCGCTTGGTTTTCTTACCAATCCGCTAAACGGGAAGTAACAAATTTACGAAAATTTGTTTTGGGTGCCAAAACGCAAACGTCAAAGTTCAGTTTTTATCTTACATTAAGTACTTGTTTGAATTGGTTAAGAAAATATCTTGTAATTGTTTAAAATAATAAACACCATACTTTTTTTGTTTATCATGTCCACTAGCCACTCAACCAAGCCCACAGAGAATGAAAACATCTCAAATAATGTTTCATAAAATAAATATATTTTGGAATAAGCATTTAGGCCGTCTTTACAATGTATTCAAGTATTTTTTTTTTATTTCCCAACACATATTCAGATGTCTCTGTTCCGCCCTGCCCGATCTTAGGGTCCTTATGAGCCAAGCTTGTAGCACATCCAAGCGTTTGTCCACGCGCTCTAACATAGCATGCAAAAAATAGAATCAACAAAACTCCCGCCTTTAGAGTGTTATCAGGCCTTTCGCTAGGAGCCTGCTGAAGCCTAGTTGCACGTGCAACACGTGCTGGCGTCTTCAGCCTTATAGACGCTTTGCACACGCACCAGGTTACAGTCGCCATTGCTGATCAGCAATGGCGGCTGTATCATATGACTATCCCCATGAGCTGTTATTAGATTAGTATTTTTTCTGTTGTTTTTGCAGAGACAGTGCTACATTGGGGACACCGGAATAAGATGCCTGTTCAGCAAGTCATCACTAACATGTCGACAGCCCAATCACAAAAGATCCAGGACTCCCTAAAAGCTCTGAGGTGCCTGGGTTTTGAGGATTTTTCATCTTTAGCCCAAGTACTTCTGCTCTGCAAGCACTGTCAACTGCAAAATGAAAGCAAGAAAGACAAACATCTGGCTTTGTTTTTGTGCATCTATATAACAATGATACTGTTTGCAAGTGGTACCACTAGCAAGTGGTACCACCAGCAAGTGGCACCACCAGCAAGTGGTACCACTAGCAAGGGTACCACCTTCAAGTGGCACCACTTGCTAGTGGTACGACTTCTTAGTGGTACCTGTTCAATAAACCACTTGCAAGTGGTACCACTTGCAAAAATTTTTACATGGGGACCTTCTCTTGTTTTACCAAGATACAAATCCATTGAAGCGGGCCTTGACGAACCTCCACAAAGGCTAATCCTGGGTAGAAAAGCACAGTCGGATCTGAAATGGCAATACCCTGTCCTGCTGTGGTAAGGATGGAGCGAAGTGATCAAAATAAGAGGATACAAAAACTGAAAGGTTGGCGATGGCGGCGCTATTGCACAGCTGCTGCGAAGCGTGTATAACTGTTTCAAAGCAAAGATCTATTTTGCTTTCAGACAGTTCTATCTTATTTTGATTATTTACTTCTAATCACTTATACCAAAGAGATGAGCATGTGCAATGCATACACTGAATGTTTTTTTTTTTTTAGAATATTGGGTTTTTTGGGTTTGTGTAAATAAATTACGCATCCCGGGAAGGTGAAACTGCGTGAGAGTGTGACACCAGCAGTTGGAATAGAGCGCGAAAGTTTGAGAGCCCGACCTAACTGCATCAAAATATAAAAAAAGAAGAAATTTCTTTGTGAACGACGTCCACCTGAGCCTAATATTGTAAAAACAAGAACTCACGTTGTGGGCACGTTTAGGATTGATTTCAGTTAAGAAAACTTGTCAGCAAGAAATAAAACAATTGCCTTTTTCTTGCTGCCGACTGTATTTCACTTATATAGATGTCACGTGCGTCCACAGCTTTAGTTCCATTGTTGTGACGGTATTAGACTTAGGTGGACGTCAGCTGATCCATTGCACAATGGCGGAACAACCAACATTGCGGAACGTGGGTATCTGAAAGTTTGGGTGATAATCAGAAATGCTGCAAGCTCAAGTTTGTATATTTGGTTTGCGCTCCCGCTACATGAGTACTCTTGCAGCAGAAGTGCAATCGAACACAAAGAGCTGATGCTCGTATCCGTAATTATGCAGAGATTCCACAGTTTGTAACAGAGTTCAAACTTTCCAAAGGGGCTATTGAGCTTGCCATAAGCACTCTTCGTAGCTTGAGCGTTACATGCGACTCCTGTTTTATGTTTTGTACTCCTGTACCCTGAAGGAATATTTCCTCCGGACGTCACTTCCGCTGCCAAATAAGATGACATGACCAAGTAAGGAGACGCACAAAGATTCCTCCCAGTGGAAGAAGGAAAAGGGACACAAATGGTTGTTGTTTATTATGCCATAGTTCCTTAACCGACGAATAGAAACAGTCGACATCGATAAGCCTCAGGCAAATGAAGCAATCAATCGCCACCCCCAACCATTTCGGTCCGGATGAGCATCGTACCGGCGTGCGGTCGTGTACCATTACTGCGGGGTGCACGTTAAAAACCACGAGGCTGCACTGCACTGGCTATATTGCTCACCTAGAGCGGAGAGGCAAGTCACCAGTTGAGGCAGGCTAACTTCAGGCTGTCAGGCTTCACACAAACACAAATGAAGCACGCACGCAAAGGTATTTTTGACCGGCTTGCTGCTTCCCGGTGCTTTTGAAGTAAGCACGAGTGATTTCAAGCCTTCCAAAGATACATTCGCGCGCGTGCTTCATTTGCTTAAGGCTTTTCGGTGTTGGTTGTTTCTATTCCCTTACAAAAAGCTTTGATGCTTTTCTGTTGAAAGTCTGTTGAAAAAAGTCATCAGAGGAAATAAAATGTCAATAGCTTTTCATCTGACTTTCTCTGGCTTTTCTGTTGACTTTTTTAAAAATATTGGCCCACTTTGTAATAATAAAGACAAGAGACTTTCTGTCGCCTCCAAGATGCTTTTTCTGAAGCTTTTCAATTAAAAAACTACAGCCGTTTAAAAAGAAAAAATTCTTTAGAGCTTAGCTATTCATTCAACAAAGTTTTGTAGGTAGGTATATGTATTTATTTTTGCTCGTGGCACAGGCGCCGCAGAGAGGCCTGCAGCCCTTAAAATGAATGCCTGTGAGGCCCGTCTAGGCAGTGATCATGATAATTCAGTGCGATATAATGTGCGGAAGTGATAATGTACTTTGAGGCATCACGAAGGATGGGTCGAAGTTGATCGCAGGTTTGTGTGAGCTTCGCTACAAAGTTGCAGAACCTCGGGTCGGTCACTTAGTTATTCTTGTTTACTATGTTCAAAAAGTGCAGACCAACGAAGTCAAATATTGCAATTCTGTTATGTGTATGTTTAGACAGCGGGAAGTTAGTCAGCCCCTAGGACGTCTGGTGTCTTCGTTGGAGATAAAAGCCAATGCAGTATACCGCTGCTAGTCTGACGTCTTAAACGTACATCACACAATAGTGATACATGACCGCACGCCGGTACGATGCTCATCCAGATTGAAACGGGCAGGGGCGGGGGACTTAATCCACGATCACTGGGCTTTACAGCGCGAGCTTTCGCTACACGTGCTACCGATCCCAGAGCCACAAGCCATCGCGGTCAAATCTGAGCTTGAGAGAAAAACTACAAGAACAAGAAAATCTCTGGCTTGATCGAGGCATTTCGTACTAGTGTCGCCATCTCGTTTAACACGTAAAAAAAAAAAATTAAAAAGGGCGAGTTTTTTTTTACACAAATACGCAAATGCAACAATATTTAGTTTTCTCGTCATAGTCTTAAAATTAAGATTAGATGCACCCCTAGTACGCACGGCCAAGCGTTTTGTCACGTTTGTCTTCTAAATAATTTTATCTTAAAAAATGCCTCAAAACGCGTTCAAAACAGTCAAAACAGTCATATTTCTGGATTTTATTGAAAATCTCCAGCGGTCTCAAGGATAAATCCAAGGACCGTCGACCTTTATTACGTCTTTATAATTAAACTCCAAAAGAATGAATACTGTCGTGCATTCCTGAAACTCAGGTCTGTGTAGCGAAATTCGCTCATTCCGTGTCGAGCGGGTGAATCCCCCTTAAGGGTAAACAGAGTACAACATTGGCTGCAGTCTCAGGTTTTCGGTGGACGGCGACGTGCGCGACCAGAAGCGTCGCTGTGGTCGGCTTTCCTTGTTTTCCATGATTGGTCATACCACGAGCATAACAGCAGACTGTCAACTTCAATGGTGTGAGGATGTGATGGCTCCTAGCTTCCACTGCGCTTTTTAAACACACCAGCCAACTTGTCGTCGCATGCGATGATAAGTAGCCAGGGTAACAACTCGTGACGTCACGGCGAGGCAAATCCTGGCCTTGACGTCACGAATGGAAATCCTAAGAGGGCAACACCGAACAGGATCGGCCCCGACATTTTGGGTTCCCCAAGCAGCTTGGGGCGTCGCACTAAGCATACGCATAGCTTCTGCGCCTGCGCAGTGCGACGCCTTAGCTACTCGGGGTCCCAAAGCGTTGGGGCGCCCCCTGTCCTAAAACTCCCTATTTACTGAACAGCAAGAGCAGGGCGTCTCTTTCGGATGTCCGGCCCTCCATTTGACTCTCGTTGGCTTCCGTCCTGCCGCGTGAACTCTCGAAGCTCACGAAACGCCGAGGAGTAATCAAAAGCAGAAGGCTGACTCTAGAGGCGTGACAAAAAAAGAAATTTCTCTCGTATCCTCCTGTCAGTGACAATAGTAGCTCATTGTTTGCTTAGCAACACTTTGTTTGGTATAGGGATTCGTTTCTAAAATGCAAAATTCCGCCTCGGCATTTTTTTTCTTACTCCCGCGTTTTTTTTTTTTAATTTTGAAGTGTTGCGATATTCTAGCCATCATCACCTAGAGTAATCAAAGCCCGTGCACTAGAACTGAAACGTCATCGCAGTGAAATCGAGTGCAGACACATATTGGACGGAAGCGCCGTGTCAGCGTTCGGCTGGGCCTCGAGTTCATTCAATCCGTCAGAGGACGTGCCAACGTTCTTAAATTTTGGGATGTACAATGTCGTGTTCGGGCCTTATTTCTGGCTTGGTGGCATCCTAACGAAGCTCTACTCCGTTTCGCGTTAAGTTCGACCGCAGCCAAGGCTACGCTCCGATGAAGCCAATCAAGCAGCGGCAAAAATGTATGGTCATGGCACTCGTCGTTTTTGGCGTTTTCTACCGCCGGCTAAATCAATCAGGAACAGTGAATGCGCCGTGATCATGCGCTTTCTGCTTTTGTGCACGATTGGTCAGACGAAAAACGCCCAAGGACGACGAGCGCCGTGACAGTGCACCTTTGGGAGGGCACCCTCGAGCGGGCCGTTTCATGTTACCCCACGCGACTGTATTAGTTACCGAGAATGCCACCAGTACAGCTCTCGCCGCGGAGAAAGCCGTATGCTGGCGCGCTAGTCTGATTATGACTGCATGTATACAATCGCCAGTGGCAGTGCTCGCATTTTATCTCCCGTTATCTCGCTCTGACTCAAGGGTCGTTCGTCGCGGCCCTGAGATATCTCGAGCTAGCGGCGGCGAAGTCGTGGCGCGGACAGGCGTTTCGCGGGGCTTCAGAAACTTTCCGGACTTTGGTAAGTGACTTTACGCTTTCGGCGATTATTGAGCGAAGTTGAAAGTGTAATCAAACGGATCTGTGTTAAGCGCGAGAACAAAACTAACGCAGCTTCTTTCCTCGAGCTCATGAGGCCTTTAGAAAGGTATGCTGATGGGCCTATACTTCCAATTACGCGGCAGGCGAGTATGCGCCGAGAAACTGAGGGAGATGGTGAGATGTGGCGCGCTAGACGTGGGCAACAAACTTTGGTAGGAATGACTATACTTCGTGTCACCTTCCGTCCAGACGCAGCGGATGCTACGGGGAACGGGACCAATCAGCAGCGTCAAAAGTGCAAGACTAGCTTGTTCTGTTTATGATTGGTTCAGCGATGATAGAACATGCAGAAACATTACGAACACCATGATGGTGCCCTTTTCACGCTCTATGATTCGTTATATAATCTCGTAGCATCGGCTGCGTCTGGACGGAAGGTCGAAGTATAGTGCGTAGGCCAGCTAGCTGCCTGGATCCCCTGCGCTCGTCGAACGCGTTCGAATGTGAAAACCGGACGCCGCGGTGTTCCGCGTTCGAAGGGGTTCGTCAAGTGACAAGTGCAGTGGAGACATAGGCTGCTAGCTTTATAGCTCTACCCACTAATCAGTCCAACCAGAGCTCGGCGTTCCTACGTCCTGCTTGCTCTCGTCTCCTCCTCTCTCTCAGTTTCTCGTCGAGACAGAGAGAGAGAGAGAGATGGAGTTGATGAAAGGGGAAAACGTCGTTCATTATTGTTGCCATTATGCACCTGTGCGGCGTTGTGTCGCCGTCGTTGGGGGAGGGCGAAGATCGAATGGGGAAAAAAGAGTGGATAGTGTAGAAAGGGATAGATAGCTCTAGAAGTTTCGTCGTGACTTCCGCCGCGTGCCCGCCAGCCCGGCACAAGGTCCGTGAAGTTGTTTGGGGCGCGCTGCACAGGTTGGAGCAGCCCCATGTCTGTCAGAGTTTCTCGGCGCATCGATTGCACGCGACGTCTAGGAGAGAGGCGTTTGCCCTTTGGCAGGCGTATGGTTGACTGCGCACCGCACACTTGCACTTGCAAAGACGTAGCATGCCGCCTGCGACTCGAATATATAAACGTGCACCGCCTTTTTAAGAACGGTAATTGTAGTTTTCGACACGTGAATTTTAAACAACGTGACAGTGTACTACACGAACATACGATGATAGCGTTGAGCCAGTACGCGCAGACTCGCCGGCTTCTGTACGATTGCGCTACAAACAAAAAGTATAAATGGAGGGGGCGGGGGGGGGGGGTCCACCGTTGCTGTCAGTTACCGATCCCAAGGTGGAAGACACTGACGTGAAAGACTACCTTGTCGGTAAAACAAGCTTCATGTGTGGTAGAAGCTTACTGTGCACACATCAGTGGAATTCCACATGTAATCGACTACTGTAAGGGTCGTCCAGGTGCCGTGATTGAAAGTTCTGCCAGCTAGTGAGGTGACGCAATTTACAAGACTTCCGAATTGACCGTAACCAAATTGCAAAGTCTGAATTCGCAAAGCGCTGTTCAATCAACGGTGACAGTGTGGCTAAATTTCAAAACAAGTCCTTATCAGTTATAAGCATGACCAATCGGAAAGCAAAGAACGTCCACATTCTAAACCAACAAAGCCGGTAGAATGATTGCTTGAACATAAACACGTCATTAATATGCCGAACAATCGTCGCTAACGAAATGCGTCCCGAAAACTTGATACCGTAAACGGTCGCGTCATCGATGTCAGGTATGTTGATCCGGCGCCTTCTTGACAGCTGCTGTGTTATGAAGCGCGTCAATCTATCGCGTAACGACCGGTGAGGAACGGTAGAAACCGCTCGTGCAGCTGTTAACGTCGTGTTTCATGTTCAGGGAGTAATCGCTGAAGGCAAACGCGGTGCGATTTACTATAAGTTTCATAGGCGTACACTGCAAATGCCGGTTGTCTCAACCACACACATGAATGTTCGTCGGTGCCCGACGTCATCCTGTGACGTAGGTGCAGCTCCTTTATGCATTGCATATCTTTTTTGTTTTGTCAGTATATCTTCAGGCACTGTGTTTCTGCATGTATTTTCCTTGCCATCGGGCACCGACTTTCTGCATGGCTTTTTAATGCGATCAATGGACCTCTCCAGAAAATCCCACAAGGCCTCTCGTCAATCCCACATTGCACCGCACGGAGCGGGGAATTGTAAAACTATATAGCAAAAAATAATAGTAATAAAGACCGGGAAACGAAGTAAACAGGACAGGACTTCGTGTCCCTGTTTTTCTTTATTCGCTATAATATATGTTTAACTAATACCCTAGTTACAGTAGCGCTCTGAACAGTCATTTAGCCAACGATCGTTGCCATCTCCCAACTGTCATTAAGCTCAACTAAGTTGCCCGGTGTTGCACGCTACATAGGCCTAACAAACCCTGTTGAGATGCGCGTCACGGAACCCAGTTGAAACCGAAACAAAACCAAAACTGATGTCACATTACCTTTTTAAGAAAGTTAAGCAAATAAATTATATGCACAATTTTCAATCATTAAAAACGTTTAAAATAAAATAAATTTAACTTCTTTTTTTGTTTGTTTTTAGAGTGAAGTGCTCATAGACGCTGCTTGCACGAGCAGTACCCCCTCACTCACCATGACCCGCCTCCCGTCGTTCGACGCGCCACATGGCTGGTAACCGCTGTGTATTCTATGGAATACGTACGGTTCGAAGCATGCTGTCTAGATGGTGTTTCAGCTCTGCTCTATGGAACGCGCAGTTATGAAACAAAAATTTAGATGGCGCTTCAAACGATGGGAGGCTACAGGAGGCGGACTGAAGTGAGTGGGGGAGGTACCCCTTCCGCGGGAGTTCCCCAACTGATTGTAATATAGTAACACTGGCTTTGGCTTTCGCGACGTGCCATGATCGTTCTAGCGGCAGTTCTGGCATACCTCTTCTGACAATATTTGCTGCTACGATACTTACTTTTCCCGGTCCCCCGCAACAGTAAGTGCTTCGCTGACGCTGGCCATGGGCGACGATGTGACGGACGCCGCCATCTTCAGCTTTATTGGGGCGAACCTTCATCAGTTACAGTGGCGTCACTAGGGTCAGCGGCACCCGGGGCGGTGGCCCGCGGCTACACCCCCCCCCCCGGCTCGTCGACCGCCGCAAAACCAACGCCCCCTCCCCCCCCCCCAACCCCGCTCGTCGCCCGTCGCAACACCATACCCCCCCCCTCGCGGCCCGCCGCGACCCCCCCCCCCGGAGCGCTGCACCCGGGGCGGTCCGCCCCGCACCCCACTTGTGACGCCGCTGATCAGTTATACTGTAAAGGCTGGAACGCCATGGAACGAATTATGAGACGAATAACTGGCGAACGCCGCCCGATGGCACGCTCGCTTTGCGCGCGACGTAGCAGCCACTGTGTTGATTCCACGCGCAGAGCAAAAGCCGTCGGCCAAAATTCGTCGGTTATTCGCAGCATATTCGTCATGCATGGAGTTCAGCCTTAAAGGAGCGGTGCAACGATATTCAAGTGGAATGTTTTTCACTTTACACGAGCTTACTGGCACTAGTGGGACTCATGGATACTCGCACGCAACGCCACTGGCCAAAGAAACTCATTTGTTGCGGTGTAATTTCAAGGACAAAAGCGATCATTTTCATGCAATCTCTCCTTTGCAAAATTTGATGACGTAACGTGGGGACCGCAGTACACCCATATGACGATATTTGAATGCGGTTCATAGATTCGACCCGAGCATTGCGTGGGCACTCGATTTGGGCTCGTGATAATTACTAGCTCGAGAAGCATTCGGGTAGTGGCCCGTGTCCAATCGCTGCAATGACGACAATAGCCGAGCCATAACAATGTCTGGAACTCAGCGCGTGTCCTGTGCTTTGCCAGACCCAGCGCGTGGCTATGATCAACATTGGCGGCATATATAGTCGGCTCCAGATCACCTGGCCGCTTGTTCTGGCTGCGAGTTGAGGGGGTGAACGCTGCTCGTTTTTCTTTCATTTTTTTCTGGGAGTTCTATTGCGTGGGGTGAAAAACAAACGCGTGTTTCATAGGTCATTAACGTCAGCGATCCGTTGTAAGCGGTATTTGCGCAAATTTCAAAAATTGTTGCATCGCTCCTTTAAATCACCTTTTGAGGTACCGCAAGAAAGGCTACAAGTGACAGCTCCTTACTATCGGGCACATCTCGGCGGCACAAGCTCTCGTGCATGAAAGGCAGCTGCCAACGCTATGAGCTCGCGCTTGTAGCCTTCGCTATGGTACAACTAAAGGTGAAACGGAGTATAACAGAGGTAGGCCAGCTCAGTTGAACTCAATGGTCGTTAGCGGCTCAATGACAGTTGGCGCCGCCGAGTACCGGTAATAAACTATCCCTGCAACGTACCTTACTAAATTGTGGGGTCATTCGGATGTATACGATCGGGCCATGTTCAACACTTCCTACGTCCTGAAAGTGGCTCAATTCTTCAATTATTACCACTGCGAGTTCAGGATAAAATGAAAAGAAAGAGAACACACGACACAGCAGATACACAACCTGTTTTGTTATCATCGTGCTTTCTTTTCGTTTTGAAATCGCGTAATGCTAAAGAAACATGAACCGCTCCTCCTATTTATGCGTACTCCTTAGCACGCGCCGTGCCTCGGATTGCCGTAGTGCGTCGAAAATACGATAGGAGGCGCTGCGTACATCCGGAAGAGCCTGTTTCGGATAGTTAGGGACTGTCGCTTCGGCAAGAGGAAAAGCCACGTCAGTATTCTCGCTTCAAATGCGTGCTTGCAGCCAATAGAGGCTGGTTCACACATCTGCGTTTGAGTGCGGCCGGGTGCGTGCTTTGTGACTTCGTACGACGAGAGTGAAGAGTAGAGTCCCTGCATATAGCTCCGTACGGGAGCCAGAGTTGCGTGTTTAGCCATCTTGAGATCCTAAGTTATGCGGGAAAGCCACTCCTCGCGCGTGTGATCAGTGCTCCGTCGATGGCGGCCGGTCACGTGACTGAATTTGGCGAATAGCGGGGCCGCGCGCGCATGGAAAACAGGAAAGGAGGAGAAGGAGGCAAAAGCAGGGGAATATACACCGGGGCGCGTTCAACGTCGGCAAAGCGACTTTCTTGCACGGCACAGGATTCTTTGCTCCTCACGTGATGGATCTCGGCGAGTAGCGGCGGGGCGGCACGTGGAAAACATACGCGCAACTCTGGCTCCCGTGAGAAAGCACACTGACGCCATCTATCGGCTGAAACACGTCCGACGGGCGTATAACTAGACCGAAGGTTTTGCACTATTTTCGATATCAAATCTGCGCACTATTCTTGAGATTTGGTCGCTCGTAACAGTGTCAGAATTGTTTCCAGTCAGCGGCGGAAGGATGATACGTAAAAAGTCAGGAAGTAAATAAGTTCCCTCGTCGTGAGCCTAGCTACAGCCGTTGGAACGCACTCAGCCACATTCGATCGCATATGTGGGAACCAGTACTTAGGTGCCGCCTTGTTGCGTAAACAGTGGCTGCAACCCGAGTGGAAAACATAAAAATTAATGCTCCGTCGCTTCTGACTCTTAGCTGACAGTAAATCATATGTGGATGCCTCTTGAGATCTCCGGAATCTCGGCATGAAGTGTGAAACATCGTAAATAATCTTTAGATTAAATTGTTTCTCCGAGTCCTTCCGCGGAAAACTTTTTCGCGCCGAAGCCGGCAGTTTGAAGCCCGTTCCAGCGAGCGCCTGACCGTCGCTGCAAAACATCGTGACTTCTTTTTTTATCTTTTTTTTTTACATGCTATTGATCGTTTTGTGAAAACTGAGGAACAAACCATAGTGGAAGAAACCGAGGCGGTTCGGAAACGTTGAGGCGCTTTTATTTAGAATTAAGTAAAATTCCTCTTTCTTTTTTTTTTTATTGTCGGTTTTGTCTTAGCTGGACAATCCTGGGTTCAAAAATTACCTTTATTTTAACGTTTTGCCCCGCAGGGGGCACCTGTGAAAGCAGGTGTTTGGTGAGTGGCGTCACCACGGACCCCGAGCCATGCGGGTTCGCCCGCCCGCGTCTGGCTGTGCGTGGCGTTCCCGTGTCCGGGGAAAAGGGCATCCTGGTGGTTGAGTCGAGCCCGGGGTAGGTTTGGATCCTTCGGGGCCCCCCGGGTGAGGCAATACACCACTTCGGCACCCGCTTCCCGTAGACGGGAGTCCTGGTAAGGCCCGGCCAGGATGATTCAGTCTAGTCGCCTTTTCTTCTACTATCCCCTCCAATCTTTCACCTTTACCTTTCCTGTTTCTTTTACTTCTCTCTCATTTCTCTTACTCCTTTTTCACCCCTCTTTGGCGGCAAGGGCTAACCTTGGGTGGTAATAGACCTCTGTCTTGACCCACACTTGGGTATAGTTTCCCGGCAGCACTGTTAGCGTAACGTCTCCAGCCAAGCCCTTCTTGTTATGGTGCGTTACCTAACCCCTTGTTGGGCTCGGTGGTGGGCGGTGCACCGCGGATTCTGAACATTCTTTGCCCTCTTATGGCACCCCTCCGTTCTAAACCCTCTGATCGGCCCCTGAAAAGGGGTCGGACCGAAGTAAAACTGAATGATAAGTCTTCACCGGTACAGAACACCTTTAGCCGATTCCTTGTTATGCACTCCGAACAAGAAGAAAAACCTCTTGCGAAGTTGTCACCTTTTCTGATAGCAAAAACCCTAGAAACCCTTGTAGGCAAAAACTTCAAAGCAAAGAAGCTAGTATCTGGTGACTTGCTTGTTGAAGTGGAAAATGGCACACAGAGTGCTGCCCTCTTGGACCTAAACAAGATTTCTGAGTATAGAGTCTCCGTCACTCCACATCGAACATTAAATAGTTGCCAAGGAGTAATTTCCGAGGATGACTTGCTAGAGTCAAGTAACGAGGAGATTTTGGAAGGTCTTTCCAGTCAAGGAGTAACGGCAGCACGACGAATCCTGCTTCGTAAAGACGGAAACGAGCGACCAACAAAACATATAGTACTTACATTCTCTTCCACGGTGCTGCCACAAAGTATCAAGGCGGGCTACCTCCACTGTAAGGTGCGCCCATACGTCCCGAACCCGAGACGCTGCTTCAAGTGTCAACGGTTTGGTCATGGCTCTGCCACCTGCCGCGGAAAAACAACCTGCGCAAAGTGTGCATGCACAGACCACCCAACAGATACATGTGGTAGCTCAACCCCTAAGTGCATCAACTGCACTGGTGCCCATCCTGCTTACTCGCGATCGTGTTCAAAGTTTAAAGAGGAGAAAGAAATTTTAACCTTAAAAACAAAGGAAAACTTGACCTACCATGAAGCACGAAAACGCTTTTCGTTCCTTCAAGGAGGAACGTACGCCGAGGCGGCCGTCAGGGGGACTAGGTCGCTGTCAAAGGCATCAGTGGGTACCC
The DNA here is from genome assembly GCA_037355805.1 of Ixodes ricinus. Lineage (NCBI taxonomy): Eukaryota > Metazoa > Arthropoda > Arachnida > Ixodida > Ixodidae > Ixodes > Ixodes ricinus. The sequence continues at coordinate 38,375 of JAZHYW010056430.1, forward strand.
AGTATAGTCTTCGAGACACTGAGTGCCCACACAGTCCCCTCACCCCTACAGAGACTTCTGTGGGATCTCAGACGCCTGAGGCCCCACAGAAGCTCACGAAGTCCAAGGCGTTTCCGCAACGCCTGGCCCCGAAGGCTCGGGTGGAGCTTGACCCCACCCGCTCCCAAGTCCGAAAGGGATCCCCTCCTTCCTCTACACAGGGGGTGGAGGAGGCCATGGAGGTCAACGTGTCACTGACGGAACCTCTCCCATCCACCGAGGGTAGCATGGAAACTGCCACCCCTGTGCCTTCATGCTCGAAGGCAGGCAGTGTTTCCTCTGCACCCCTAAAAAAACCAGCGCAGGCATCCCAGGTGCCTGCCGGCCCGTCAGGCAGAGGCCGGGCACAGCCCACTCGCTTGACCGACAATCCGAGAAAGCCGGGTCACTCTGACGAGGCAGTCTCGTTGAAGGGCCCAGAGGTATCAACGGAAGAGAAAATGGAAGAGGCCAGTCCAGCTTCAGATGACGACTTGCTTCCTTCGGGAGCGGAGTCCTTGTCTTCTTCCGCGGGTGAGCCCGCAGAACGACAGAAGGACAATGCTAGGAAGAAAAGAAATATTCCTCGGATTTTAGCTCCGAAAGAAAATGAGCTTAACTATATATAGGTATCTTTTTAACTTTACTATGCGTTTTTAGGGGATTTCACTAAAAGGCAGCCACACCGATATTTTTATGCACTTTTGCCCACAACTTTTTATTGATTTTAAATAATTTTTATGGGTCATCTCTCTTTTATGCAATGGAACTGTCGAGGTCTCCTACGCAACATTGATGACATTAGTTTCTTTCTTAGTGAGCTACGACCGATAGCTCTGGCTTTGCAGGAGACTCATTTGAATTCCAGTCATTCAAATGTTTTACGGTCCTATCACACTTTTCGTAAAGACCGCCCATCATCTCATTCAGCCGGTGGTGTGGCAGTTGTTGTGCAGAGAGGGGTGGCATGTGCCGAGGTGCCCCTGGACACTCCGCTCGAGGCAGTGGCTGTGAGGGTTCTGACCGACCGTTTAATCACCGTTGTTTCATTGTACCTTCCGCCACAGATCACAGTGCACATGCGTGAGCTTCAAAAGCTCATTGCCCAACTACCACAACCCTTTCTAATATTAGGGGATTTTAATGCTCATCATACCATGTGGGGCAGTGCACGAGTTGATTCGCGTGGAGAACTCATGGAACGACTTTTATTGTCATCGAATCTTTGTCTTTTAAACACGAAATCTCCAACCTTTTTTAGTGACGCACATAACTCCTTCACCTGCATCGATTTATCTTTATCATCGCCATGTCTGCTTCCTTGTTTTTCTTGGAAGGTTTTAGAAAGCCCATTCGGGAGCGACCACTTCCCGATTGTCGTAGAGAGCCTTGCTGCTGTTAGTACTCTTTTAGAATGTGCGCCGAGATGGCGCCTTGAGAAAGCGGATTGGGAACTGTTTTGCTCATCTGCTACATTTGATATTTCTTTATTATCAGTCTTGTCTCCAGATGATGCTACAGCTTATGTTACTGAGAAGATAATTAAGGCTGCAGAACAATCTATTCCTCGCACCTCTGGGAAATTACCAAGAAAGTGCAGGCCATGGTGGACTGAAGAATGTTCCACGACAATGAAGAAACAAGACAAAGCTTGGGGCATATTTCGACGGTACCCCACCATAGATAACAAGATCGAATTCAAAAGGCGAAAAGCTCAAGCCCGCTGGACTAGAAGGCAAGCAAAAAAAATGAAAGCCGTTTACAACTCCCTGTAACGCCGAATTAGAGCGCAGCTCTTGAGGAGGAGAAGGGAAGGCGTTCCTCCTCCTCATCCGTACCTTCCTCTTCCGCCACGCGCGCGCGCGCTGCCACGCGACGTTCGGGGCGGCCGAATGTCAGGCGACGTTGCGAAGTTGCATGATGTTTTCGGGCACGTGACTTCCATCGAATGTCACGGCGGACAGCGCAGCACGGCATACTGCGCTGAAAGGTCACGGTGCATTATGAGATTGCTCCATATCGCACCGAGGGAGCCATGCTGATGCCGCTCAAACTGGAAACGGGCGCCTATATACGCTCTGTAATTAAACACTGCGAACGACTTCTGGCTGAATTTAGAAGGTGTTGCAATAGCAGAGCGTGCAAAAATTGCTAACATGAAGGGGACTAGACAGGACACTTTGTACAGCAGTAATAGCTGAAATAAGATTGACAACAGAAATAACACAGTATTTTGGTGAAGGTCTAAATATTGACGTTGTTTTTATAACACAGGCTATTCTAGAGGCATAAAATATCCAGTAAGTCTAAAATAAACATGTTTTAGTCACTACAATATCTCTATGTCACATAAGAAGCAAAAGTAAAAAGGGTTTTACTGTTTACAAATTCTGTTGTAACGTATTGCTGCAGTTCTGAGGAGAGGGCAGGGTATAGAGATTCTCCTTTTTCATGCCTCTCCTCTCATTTCTTCCTCCTTCCTCTTCTTCATTTTCCCTCCTCCTCCATTTTTTTCAGGTTTTCAGTCTACAGATGTGACGTCATTTGCCAAAATCTTAGTGGAGATTGATGAATCTGATAGGTGGTGTGACAGCAGTCATGCACGCCATTTTCCATTTAAATTTGTTAGAGTAAATAGACAACATGACTTAGCGTCACGCCACCTATGGACAAATTCCAGTTCTCCCACGGATTTATAAAATTGGACACGTGGAGGACGAGGAGGGAAGCAGGTAATGAAAAGAATGGAGGAGGAGGAGGAGGGAGAAGGAGGGAAGAGAGGAGGAGGGTATAGGGGAGGAGGAGAGGGCATGGAGAAAGGGAGGGGCAGGCATCCTCCTTCGCAATTCCCGCTCCCTCCTCCTCATAAATGTGCTTTAGTTTCAGGTATATAAATTCTGTAAACGACTTAATTTTTTTTTTATTTTTCGGGGACGCTAGGAATAATAAGATTGTGAACACAGTTGCAGGACAAATAAGATTTTTCCTGATTTTTTGTTATGTTGTTCTTTTGTATTTTTAGATATTTTAGAGATTTAATAGTTTGTGTTATAAAAAATAACGCCTGACATACTTGTTCTTCCATAAAATAATTCATTTCTACCAGTCATACATTTTCAGCTATTTACCCCTGTAGTGTCCGTCCGGTCTCCTTCATGCTGCTTTGAATTTCGCATGGCGGCTAATGGCTACGACAAGCTTTAATTCGCTTCTGTAGCGCTTCCGGTGGCTTACCCAGAGCGGCAGCTATAAGCCTGCTCTGTATCGCGAGCAATAGCGGGGAATCGCTCGGTGCATTGCGGGTCGTCTCATAATGCACCGTGACCTTCACAGCGCGATGGACGCCTACCGCTGAATGGTCACCGCATTGCCGCGATGAAGTCACGCTTAAACGTTTATAGACGCAAAAAATGAAACGCTTTTCACCGATTACGTTTTTGCGACCTGCCTGAAACGGCTGAAGGCGCATGCGCGCGCTTCGTGCGTGAACGAAGCAGAGCGGAGGAGGAGAGTGCGCGACGAGGAGGAGGGGCATACCTTCCCTCCTCTCGTAAGAGCTGCGTTTCTAAACGTTATGGTGGGGTTAAACGTCTTTCATTTTCTTTCAGTTCCTGCGGCTTATACCTGTCAGCACCATTGAAGGAATAACATGTAGAGCGACTAAAGCACAGCCGTCAATTTCCCATTTTCGGCTGGCGACACGTAAACCTGTCCGGGCAAGGCG
>JAZHYW010056431.1:0-124503 GCA_037355805.1 Ixodes ricinus
GCGCGCGCGCGCGCGCGGCGCGCGCGCGCTGCGCGCGCGCGCGCGCGGCGCGCGCGCGCGCGTGCGCGCGCTGCGCGCGCGCGCGCACGCCGCGCGCGCGCTGCGCGCGCTGCGCGCCGCTGCGCGCGCGCTGCGCGCGCGCGCGCGCGCGCGCGCGCGCGCGCGCGCGCTGCGCGCGCTGCCGCCGCCGCCGCCGCCGCCCGCGCGCCCCCCCCCCCCCCCAGCACAAGATAATAGAATAATTCAAATTTTTACGATATGTCCACAAAACGTATAAATTAATAAACGCTGTTCTAACTGCAACAACCCAAAGACTTAATCCGAGTCAGACAGCTGGAGTGTGTGTGTGTTTTATAGCAACGCGTGACGCTTAAAACTTTATATTACACCCAGTGTTTGACTGATTGTCTATCTTGATAACGATGTCAGAGCTTTTCATATGCTAAAAGGAAAGGCCCTTCTGGAAAGACTATTATGTTTAAATGGAGTATTTTCGTGATCTTGGCGTTAAGTGGGGGCATACATTGCCGCGATTTGTATTCATAATAATAATAATATTAAAATTTAGATATTTTAATACGTCATTTTTCAAGCTCTAATATAATTTGTTGCTTATGATCTAATTTCAAACACGCGAACAAATATGACAATCAAAAGTGTGCTCATTATCATCACTGGTGCCAATTGCAGCATTTTTAATTACCAAGTAATAAAAAATAGTCTAAAATCAATGAAAACATTCTAGCTGATGTGAGAAATCCATGTAAAATTACATTAATTGCGGGTAAAGTATATTTTGCTATCAAAGTCGCGACTTTTGACAATCGGCAAAACGTCCAAAATCGCCGCCAATATCCTTCCAAACCAAATACCCAAAAGTAAAAAAAAAAAACATTTTTTTAATTACTAATTTTTTATAACATTTAGTTGCTTTTATTTTTACGCACCTTCGTTTTGCCAATCTCAGCCTTTCCAGTTCGAAGGAACGCCTACCTGCTTGCACGTCTGCTCACTGCAGCGCGTTTCGTGGGCGTTGGAAGCCGCTGAAACAGTAGTGCGTTTTAGTATTGCGTATACGAGCGAACGCAAGCGCTGTGTGTTTGCGTTAGCTTTGCGTGTTCCACACTGCGCGTGCGCGGAGCCGGAACTTGCGGTCTTGGATACCGCATGGTGATAAGGCGCACGCACAACGTGGGGCGCGCAACTCGAACGCAAACGCACACCGCTTGCGTTTGCTTCTATGCGCAATACTAAAACTCTCCAGTAAGGTACAATCCCATACCGGCTGCAGCACTACGTTGGGACAGTGAAGAGTGTTGTTTGCATTCGGAAACGACATTTCGCGAGCCATGATCGCGCGCAGTTCCGCCGTGCCCGCTGAGCAGGAGAACCGGGGGACCCTCACTAGAGCGCTTCCCGTTTCCGCCGCGGGAGGGCGAGCGCCGAGCTGGAGACGCGAATAAGAGCTTCAAAGACCTTTAGTGTTGCGCAATCACTCGTCACTTAAAATTGAGGGGACTGGGAAACAGCTCCGAGGTCTAACAATACAAACACTACGCTGTATTTACCAATGAAGCGGGGTCCACTCGTCAAGTCGCCTGCCAGGGAAAAGTTAATTTTCTGCACATCCCTACGGAAGCACCATTCAGGCTACTGTCTTAATGGGGGCACGACCGAGCTGCGAGGAGACATGGCCGGGAACGTCCAAAGCTCGGAGTGCACTCGGCACGTCACGAGGCAAGGTGTCGCGTGACAATTGTTCGTCACTCGACGCGTGTTTTAACTGCAACATAGTCGTGCCGATGCCGCCACTTTTTGTTCGTTCATTTGCACCGCCGTTAATACCGGGGAACATCGCCGCACGTTTCGCAATAACGCCGCCGCTCTCTTTCGACGCCCCTCTCGGCGTGGAAGTCTTCTGCCCGACCGTTTCTCGTCTCTGGCCACGGGACGGCCCTGGCTACCTTGTCCTCGAGCTGGGCGCTGGTGGTGGGGAAGCAGGTCCAGAAGTGCCGCAGCAGCTCATACTGGGCCACGTATATGCGTCGCAGGTCCCGCTGCAGCTCCACGCTCACCGTGTCTGGAAAAACATTTCCAAAGTCGATTAACGTTGCTGGCTGCACGCCGAAATCGGGCGCAAGAAAGACGGCCCCTTTACGACCGAGGTCCCTACACGTGCCCTTCACGCCACGCCGCAGGTAGCGCTGTGCGCCGCAGCGCGTAAAGGGCAACCGGCTGGCGACGAAGCACCGACATCTTCGCCAGGCGCCGAAAATGCAGCCCGCCCCAGGATTTCAAGCACCATAACGTTGCGCCCAGGCGCTCGGCGCAAGTATCGTGCCTGGAACGCGTCTCCGACCAGCGCGTTGACTGCATCCAAAAAGTGGCCCCTCGATTTCCGCCCGATGACATCGTAGAGGTGTAACGCCGTCACCAGCCGCGACCCTGGCGGTTTCGCAGCAGCAATGGTGGGTATGGCGAATGCCCGTTCTGCTGCAGGTCTCCCTCTAGCTTGACAGTCCATGAAAGCTTCAACAGTCGGGGGTAGAGATGCTGCGACGACGGCGACGCTTGCATTTACTCGTGATTTTGACCAGAACTTCTACGCCCAACCGCCAGGATCGCGACATCCGACAGCGTGACACACTCCGGCTTCTGTGACATCATTTGTTGCCACTTCGGTACCACTTCCGATGCATGGGCTGGAATAGGATGCTAAACGCACCAGTCGGAGACGTGTTCCAGGCATTGCAGCGTAGGCAACCGTTTCGAGGGCTGGCGTTGCCCGTGTCTCGTCGTCCTCGTGTTCCTCTCCGTAGAATGCAGTGACCGGCCATCTACGCGGCACGCAGGTGGGGTCAGGTCGAGTGAATTTGGCGGCCCAAATTGACGTCGGTTTGAATCTTCTCGTTTTGTGCGAGAGAGACTGACTAACATTTCACATTATAAAGGTCTTGTGACAGCTGACAGTTGCCCACTACTTTTACAAACTATCTAGGTAGCCTGCACAAACGCCTGCAAATGCGAGAAATAAGAACACCAATTGAGGCAAACTGAGTAAAGGAAGCACTAAAGTATGGCGACCGCCGTTGGCACTTAACAGGAGCCCTTAGAGCGATCCATTCTCTAACAAAACTAAAGCACCATACAGCAACTGTTAAACTGGCGTATCAAACTGGCTGCTCAGAGCCGTCCAATCGAGACACAGGAGTTGAATAGGCAAGTAGAGTGAGAGAGGTAATAGATGACATATTTTGGAGGGATTGGCGAGTTAAGCATGACAGTCAACGTTCACGAATTCCGAGATAAGAAGCGCAGCCGACGGCGAAAGAAACGACCATTTCGGCGGGGACCACTTCTAGTGGGCCTCTCTCTGGGAGCACTTGCCTTTCAGGGGCATCTGCTGGGCGTTCTTCATCAGAGAGCCGCCGGGTGAGAGCTCGCCGAGAACGGACAAGGCGGCAGACGCCGGGAGCATCTGCAAAGCGCGACCAGATGAGCATGTGTGCCCCAAATGCCCCTACCGAAAGCGTACGAACCAAAGAGACCACTACTCTCAAACACTGGAAGGAAGTTGTTTAAAAAATGTAGGGGCGTGCGAAAAGTGAAAATTTCGAATGAATCGAATTTAAACAAAAAGGGTGCCGAATAGTGGCCAAAATGTCAAATGAGTATGAAAACCTCAACTTAAAATGCAGGAAAAATAAAACACTACCGACCTTAAAAATTGTTAGCACATTTATTTTCCAAAACAGAGCAGGTGGTACAGAGCGTGAGTAGCACTCTTAAAGCAGCATTAATGACTATGCGGTAATGACAAACCGAGGTGCACCTAAGAACTGTGTACGACCGCTCCACTCTCCCGCTTTCCCATACATCCATCTACGTTAACATTACTAAAACACTCGGTTTGGAAACTCGCCCTTGAAACCCAGACCGCTTACGTCCACCAAAACCAAACTGGATACGATATCCCTGAAATGAAGCAACATCTTATGCCAAAAAGTGTCACGGCACCTCACTGTACACTGCAGGGAGCGACAGGTTAGTGGACAAGGCTGGATACAATTACTGTGATTGCGATTAATTGCCACGTTATGAATGTAAGGACCGAGAGTGCCCAATAGCTAAAGCTCTTTTTTTAAAATCTGATTCGTAGAGCATGGCTGGCGGTAGGTCACGCGAGATGCTTGAATTCAAAGGGGCGATTTCTGTAGTTAGCGGGTTTGCGTCGAGTGTCTCGAAGGAGCTTGAGTGCAACTGCTCTGTTCGATGGAACACAGGAAACGAAGTACTTTCCGTCAAAATGGTTACACTCTTGTCAGACCTAAGCTCCTTTGGTAGAATGGCATTTCTTCCAAAAGGGGAAGAGATTCGTGCCACACAACACCGTAAATGCCCTTTCCCCTCAACTGGCCTTTTCGGGAAAGGAGCTCACCAACAGCCTTTAGTACAAAAGGAGTACTCTCGAGAGCGGGTGCAGACGGCATTGCAGGCAAGCTGAGATGTTGCTTTTGTCTCCGTCATTAACACTTTAGAGGACCGACCTTGGAGCGCGTTTTTCAGGTCTTGGTTGAGCGCACTGTGCCTGTCAAAAGCTTTCGTCGTTGATTCGAGTCTTAACTGTGCCACAGGCAGTGCCTTCCTCCTCCTGCATCCGACACCAGCTAGCCTGCACACTGTCTTTCAGGTATTACTAGTATATGAACATTAAACTGTGGTATGGACCATGTTGATTAATCGCACGTCCCTAAATAAATGCACCTTTCAGAATTGCTCCCAACGAGTCTTGCGACCCAAATTCAGCACTGTTTTATCCAGCCACTTAAAAAATATTGTGTGGGAGTTGAACACCCCTCGAAGGCATAAACAAACAAAAAAGCGGAGCACACCCCTTCCACGCAACCCACGAAAGTGTCGACAAAACAGCCGCATTGTGGAATAAGCTACCCGATAGCATTGCTACTAGGTATATCTAGTACCAAACAAAACTAAATTTGATGTTCGTATTTACACAACGTAAGGTCTGCCTGCCTTTGAGGTGCGGCGACATTGGTTTATGCTGTAGAAGAGAAATTTAGCCAGAGCAGTACCACTGGTAGCCTAGGGTCTTTAACGTGCATCACGCAGTAGTGATTCACGACCGCGCGCCGGTACGATGCTCATCCAGATCGAAACGAGCAGGGGTGGGGATAGAACCCAGGATCCCTGGGCCCTGCAATGCGAGCTTCCGCTCCATGTGTTTCGAGCCACACTGCGCTAGTCCACTCGGCCACCAATCCTCCCTTAACCCACCTTCTTCTTCAACCTTTTCCCCTCTCCCTCCCCTTCTTCCGCTTCTCCCCCTCCCCCTCCCTTTATGCAAACCCCAGAAATGGGCAATTTTAGGGCAATAGGAAATGAAATGAACTTCAAGCACCCATACGCATGCGATCGAAACCAGAAGCAGACGCCATCCGGAAGCAGACTCACTGAGCGTCCTGAGGGGATCCACTGGGCCAACTGCCTGCGAAGGGCCTGGGCGGACGCCTGGCTGTCGCAGGGGGTGCCGTTGCTGCCTGGGGTGGGGCCCCGCTGGTGCCTCTCGCCGTGCCCCAGCCGCACGGTGGCGCCCCCGTGGAGCTGGTGACCCCCTCCAGGTCCTCCAGGCGCGCCCTGTCCCACAGTCGGGCCTGCAGGAAGCCAGAGGCCTCACTCAGGCACGGGCCCCGCCACGCCGGTACGCAGCCTGGAACGCGTCACCGACTGGTACGTCTACTGCATCTAAAAGTGGTACCTCCACCTCTACCTGATAACATCACATGGCGGTGGTACATGTGACAGACGCCCGTTCTACTGCAGGTTGCCTCTCCAGCTCGACAGTCCATGGAAGCTTCTCGCAGCCCAGACTTGAGATGCCGCAGTGACGGCGACAGTCGCTTTCTCTCGTGTCGTTTTCTTGGAGCTTTTACATCCAACCGCCAGGACCGCGGCATCCGACAGCGTGACACTCTGGCTTTTGTGATGTTATTTGTTGCCACTTTGAGACCACTTTCGAAGCATGGGCGTAGGACGCCAAACACACCAGCTGGAGAAGCGTTCCAGGTACAGTAGTTGTGAGGCCCACTTCCGTACGGAAGCTGAGGATTGGATTGAATGTTGACGCGATGAGATGCATGAGCTGGTACAGGTCCGATGAAATTTCGAGACTGAAGAAACAAAAGAGCGAGAGAGGCGGACAACGTTGAAGTGTCGGATGCAGCTGCGACTCGTGCGACACATCCAGGAAAGCGCTCGAACGCACAGACGTTGCATGTGGAGGGGTGCTTACCTCGTGCAATTTTGCAATTGGATGCTCAGTAATGGTTCGCTAAATCTGTTTACAGTGCGGAAAAGTGTAGGACAGTCTGCTTCTGGTATGAGTATTTAGATGCGACCGGAAGTATACCGCCCTACACTTTTCTGCACCAGTGCAGGAGACGTAAGTAAATCGAGCGCAGCTACTAGGTACAGTTAACCGTACCCTGGTGACTGCAGAGGTCACTTGCTGTGTGACTGCTATGTTGGGCAGCAAGAGGCATCCTCTTTGCTCAAATAAATCTCAGCTCCTTGGCACGTGTAAAAGAATGTTGTTGCTTGTCAGCTGCAGTCTTTGTCTGGCCCGTGGCTCTCTGGATGGGCTCGCTTGAGATTCATACCGTGAGGCCTACTGTCTGCCCACTAGGCTTAGCATAAACCTGCAGTAACTATACTCGTTTTCACCTCAAGAGCCGTAGCAAAATACGTCCGGCTCCTCGCAGAGCATAACTAAATTACCCCTTTATGAAGAGAGTTAAGAGGCATGTATGCACATTTTAGACTAGATACATGCTAAATAATCAAGATGTATACGTTTCAGCCGCCAAAAGCATCGCTTCTTCCCCAGACAATTAAAATCTTGCAAGAACTACTTTAGCAGCGTATGAGAACAATATGCGAAACTTCCTTTTTCTTGAGGTGAAAATGGGTATACTAGATACCTTTCATGTACCTGAGGTGAAAACTTAGTTACTTTTATTAATGCGAAAGCATTAACTATCCCATGGAGCGAACCGACGTCATCAGCTTTGAAGCCATGCCAAACGGCACCTTTCCCTGTCCAAATGGAGCGAAGCCTGTCGTCTGTAGCAAAAATCTGATGTGTAGGCTCCCACTGGCTCTCGCACGATGTAGTTCCAAGGGACGCAATCCAGAGAAGCCCTCTCCATGGCGGCGCAGAGCACACAGCGGCCTGGTTGCTGGTAAGAGGTGCGGCTGTGCGGGCCTGGCCGCACAGCCCACTCGGGCAAACTCCGGAGAGGCTGCACGGCCGAGCTCAACGCAGCACGGCCACTTCACGAGAGCGGCGCTCGGCTGTCCACGCCATTATGCCGCAGACGAACTAAGGGAGCGAAAGAACAACATTCATGTTTTCGATAAGAACTGCTTAGGTGTCCTAGGACATTTTCTCGGTAGATATATCTTAGGCATAATTTGCTTTTCTACAGGTACTTTCCTGGAATCTTCAGCAAAATGAGGAAGGGCTCAAACCTGTACAAGAAGGCTCTAAAGGCGACATCATACCGGAACAGTACTGTTCAGCACGGTTCAGACACTGACCAACACAGACACATCAGGCAAGGGGCAGTGTGGCACTCAACATTGCAATGGTAGTTAGAGCTCTGCACGGGTAACAGTTTGGCTATCCCCATCCGATTGGCATCCGCAGACTTCATATCTGCATCCACAATGTTTTTAAATAATTGTATCCGCATCCGATCCGCATCTGCAGACTTTGTATCCACATTCAAAGCGCATCTGCAATGTTTTTAAATAATTGTATCCGGATCCGATTTGCATCTGCAGACTTTGTATCTGCATCCGACTATCAATCCGCACATTCATTTTACATCATAAAATCAAGCATGAAAAAAAATTTAAACAAAGAATCTGGATAGTATCTAATAAGCCGTCTGCTTACTTTTGTACAAAGAACTCTTCGTATCCGAATATGATGAAAGCCATTTGATCATGTTCTGTTTTTCCTATTTGTGATATATAGCAATCATCCTTCCAGAGATGCTTCGCGATCGCTGGAAGAACATCGCAATTTTAAGATTGTCTTTAAAGTCTGTGACACTGACACTCTGTCCAGAAGATGCGCTCAAAAAGAATGAAATTTTAATATTTATTTTGCTTTTTGCTTTGCAATACCCACTTCAAGCAGATGCATATTTTATAAACCTGAAAATTAACAAAGGACAGGCTAATATTAGTGTGTAATTTTATTTAGGCCAAACAATAGAAAACTGGGAGGGGAAAAGTACTTAGGTACTCACTGCAGACAAGTACTTGTGTATATGTGGTAGATGCGAGTACATGACTGGCAAAATATCACAATATTCAATAATGGCAACACCTCTTTTTACTTTTAGTGTTGTGTCGTTTACCCGCAGTCTCGGGGTTTTTTCAACCATGTGCAACACCTCTTATCAGTTTCAGTTTTAAACGCGAACCCTCAACTGCGTGCTCGGAACCATACACTTAAAACAACTTGGTGCCAAATGTCGGGAGAAAGAAAACACACACACGCGCAACCGTTCACTTGTCGAGGTTACTGCGTAGAAGAAGCAGAATATCAATAACATGGACGGATTCAGACTAGGGTAGTTCGCCTCTCTTAAATTAATACCCGCAAATGAGAAGTCTCTCCGGTGGTGCACTCGATGCTGGAGTGGCATGCACGAACTGCACTACAAGAATGGGGTACAGAAACTCGTGCTGACGAAGTTCCCCCATTCCAGAGGATAGAATTCAATCTCCTCGATCTACTTGTAGGCGAAGAAGCCACTTGCAGGCTTCTTCTGTTTTCTTGTGGCTTGTACGTTTTTTGGTTTTGTTTGCCCAAAGAACGTTCTCCCTCTTTCTCTGCCAAACAAGAACATGCTTTTCTGGGACGACTGATGCTCATACATTCTTTACTTTTCCTAGGGACAGCATTTTGGCGGGACAGAACATTCTAAAGCAATCTTTAGTGAGAATCAAACCTTTCATGACGTAAAGAACATTTTTTTCCCCAACTGGAACCTTTTATCTAGGAGAGTAGTTTGCTCCTGCAATACATTCAATGATGCACTTCATTACTCAACAGCCAGGGGTTCTCAAATGGGTTCCGCGAGCTGGTCTCGTGGTTTTTGCAAGCACCCGAATTGCGGCGCCCCTTCTAGTTTAACCTTCCACGGACTGAGCCATGGATTGAGTTGGTGTTGCAGCACAAAGCAACCTCACCCTTTGCACTAATATGTACATATTTTACATAGTGCCCCAGGTTAGAGGGATACTGAACCGAAATTCGGATTTCGAAAAATAAGGTCGCAGAAGCGCTGAACGAGATGCCACGAACTCCAAAACATCACTCGTAGTACATTGATATCCCAAATGGATGACCGTACATTTGGAAAAGAAGGGCGCGATCAAGCGAGGGCTATGACGTCATTGTCCTCCAAGAAAATTTGAGAATGAGGGGAAGCGGCCTCGCTTCTCTCCTCCGTGCTTCGGTCCACCAGCTCGACGGCACGTAGCGAGGAGGAGAGGGGATAAGAATCGTAACACGCCTTGTCTCGTTGGTTGTGTTCAGTTGCACACTTCTTTTCCAAAAATACGACGATCCGTTAGAGATATCGCTGTATGAGGGATGTTTTTGGGTTTTACTGCATCCCGCCTATCCGTCCAGCCTTGTTTTGTGAGCTCAAAATTTCAGCTCAGTATCTCTTTAACCCCTATGCCTTCTTATTCTGTCCTTAGTCCTCCATTTTGTCTTATTCTGTCAGTGCAATTAACTCTTGTTTGCTATCTAAATTCCTTTAATGCACAGCATTATCGGTTGGCAACAAAGCAGGGGAGGGGGAAGAATTCCTTAAACTTTTGAGGCTTGCTGGGGTTCCCTGGGACGAAAACGTTTGAGAACCCCTGCTACACTGCATGGTTGCATATGTCTATAGGTCGCCACAGCAAAAAATATAAATCCGGACCCACGGATATTCGCATCCGATCCGGATCTGCAGCCCTGGCATCCGCATCCGATCTGCAATCTGCCAGATCTGATGACCTTTTACCGCATCTGCCAGTTTACTGTGAACATCTGTGGATGTGCAGGGCTCTACTGGTAGTACGGCCTATATGTAGGGTCATTCCTTTTCTGATTTTATATTAAAAAAAACTGGAGGTTAAAAATCAGGCACTTTGTTCTAAGTTGGTAATTGGGGTGAAATGGGGTTTTCACATGACTCCCTATGCAGGCTATGTAGGGGGTCACGTGATCTCTGCTATCACACGACTGCCCCGTACCGGCATGCAAAAAGGTGTCTTGGCTGGACGACGCGATGGCGGTACACGAAGGACCAACGTTGCGACAGACGGGGACCGCTACTTTGGAACCGTCGTTCGCGATACCGGCCAATCTATCTTCAAGCGCAGAATAGCGAGCAGAATGGATATAAATGCGAAACAATTGCGCAATAAACGGTGCATGCAATGTCATCGTTGTCTGCATCACACACCAGAGAAACGGAGAGGCGGAAAAAGACAAAACAAAAAGCTTGCGGCTGGGCAAGAAGCGATAGCCATGTGACTTCCGGCAACTCTTTCCTCCTCCACATTTCCTCTCCTCCTCAGTTTGTTAGATGGCCATGAGCCTCCGTGCTCATCTTTTGGTTTTGGTACATGAATGGGCCAAAATATTGATTGGGTAATGTCCTGCCATTATATTAAATCCCCTAGCAAAAGAACATTTTTTATGGAGTGTCGGTATTTTTTTAATATTACAACGGCCATGTTTTGTCAATACTGTCATCTCTGTTCCCCTAAAAATCATCCATAAATGTGAGTTGACTATAAATAAAATAGAAATGCACGCATTTCCCTAGTTCGTCTTCCGACAATTCCGTCCGTATGGCGGCGTTTCTATATTAATGAAGAATGTCCGTACCGCACGATCACGGCCACAGCCAAACCTTCTTAGAAACCTACGGCCTCGCACGCAAAGCTTTAGCCGACACGCAAAACAGAATACGGGCAATCCTTTACGAGCTCGCGAGCAAACAATTGGGGCGGAAAGACAACAACACGGCCACTGGCAACGCTCGAGCAAGGAGGGGACCCACCTTCTTGGCAGCAGGGTCGGCCGCGCAGTTGGGGCACCCTCCCGTCCGCACGCCCGGAGCACCATCATGGAGTGGTGGTTGAAGCGCCGGATCATAGACTGGTTGGCCGTGGCACCAGCGGCGCTGCCAGTTGGGGGACTCCCGACCCTGCACCCCAACCGGGCACGGCTGTGATCCTTAATCCCATCGTTACGCGCACACTCTATCGCACTTTTGGGTGGCGCTCGACGCAACTACGGTGCTTAAAACGTGTCTGCGATTGGCGCTGTTTAACGTCCCATTCCTCCCATGCGTTGAAAATGGTTTCGAAGAGTCAACGAATGATCTTCACGAAAGCCGCAGTGTCGTAATGTTGGAAGTTGCGATCCTGGCGGATGGGCGTACAAGTTTTTAAAAGAAAGCGGGAGGGATTGTGAGCGTCGTTGTTGTTGTGGTGTCTCTCCAGCTGCCAAAGCTTCCTGGACTGTCAAGCCGGAAAGTGACCTGCGGTGGCACAGGTGGGCGCCTGCCACATCACCACCGCCACTGCGACACCATCAGGACCGTGGCCGGCGACGACGTGACATTTCTGCGACGTCGTCGAGCCGAAAATCGAGGGACCACTTTCTTTGGAAGCGGTGAGCGCACCAGTCGGAGACGGGTTCCAGGCACCGTGACCCAACAGCTACGCGTAGACGGCACCTTTCTTGAAGCGCCGACGAAGGTGTGCCTCCGAGAGGGGCTTCACGGCCTCGGGAAGCAAACAAAACTGGCCCAACGAGCTTTTGCGTCGGCAACAATGTACTCCAACCAAAGCTGCCCAAACAAGAGTCTCCGGTCGTGGCGGCGAAGACCTCGGGTACTTCGGCCTCGACTCGAACGTGAGAATGTGACCTCGCAAATCTTAAGACTCTTTTGGTCGCGCTCGTCGTCGCATTGGAAACATGACTGCCGCACCAGATGTAAGCCACCTCGCGAGTCTTCTCTCGGGGCGTTGTGGCGACTATGACCGAACTGCTTGCATCTACTAAGCTGGGGAGCGGAACACGATAGGTAAACGCCCGTTCGTGCTCTCAAACACCTACTAATAGGGAGCAAGACTTACGTGGGCAAGGGGGGAGAGGATTTAAAGATCATTAAAAATGATTGGGGGTATAAAAAAAAAAAAGAGGAAAAGGTCAAGCTTCAGGAGTCTTGGTGGGGTGTGTAAGAAGATGGGGAATAATAAATCTAAAACTAAAAAAACTAATTGATTCCAAAAATGCTTCCATTTAAAAAAAGATGTCTCGCATGTTTCAAATATTTTTTAGTTATTCTTTTTTAAGGTGGGGAGTGTTTTGTTACAATAAAGGCTGGTTCACACATTTACGAGAGTCACGTTCACAACAACCAAAACGACAGAAACTACCTGAACACTAAAACAACCTTGACTCAAGATTGCTTCGCGAAGCTAACATTTGCTTCGTTTGCCACGTTTGTAAGGCGAATACTTCTCCCAGTGACTTTGTCGTCACTGTTGCATCGGCTGCTGCAAACGCAACTGACACAAATGTGTGAACCTGCCTTAAAAGACACATGCAAAGAAAAAAAACATTTTTTTTAAATAGCCTAGATGGAAAAAGTATGTTATAAAACGAATTTACAAAGAAGAAAGAAAATTTTTAGAGCTATATTTACGGCGCAAAACGAATTTGTAGTTGGCGCCTGCGGGAGCCGCCGCTGGTCACGTGGTAGACCTGTGCGTCGCCGCCGCCGCACGCTGAGCGTTTTGCGCCGCCGCTTCAACGCGTTTCTCCACGCCGCCGTCGCCGCCGCCGCACAAGTTCGTCTGCTTCGGGGCGCCGCCGCCGTCATCTGACCGGCGCACAGGTCTATCACGTCTGCTTGCGCTTTTTCAAAAGCTTCATTTGGGCTCTAAAAGTTACTTATTAATCTTTGTTTTTTGTTGCACTTCAAACGAAGATGAATAAGTAAGTTTTCGAGACCATAGGAAGCTTCCGAAGAGCGCAAGTACCACGTGACAAATAGGGGCCAGTCACGTGATAAATATGGGCCACTTTTCCGCGGCGCCCGTGGCCGCCAACTACAAATTCGTATAGCGCCGTAAATATAGCTCTAAAAAAATTTATTTTTTCGTTGTAAATTTGTTATATGACTTCGTTTTCCCAACTTGGCTGTTCAAAAAAATTTTTTTCTCTGCATGTGTCCTTTAAGTTTAAATGCATGAGTTCTGAAGAAATGGCACTTCTGATACATCAAACTACCTCTCAGCAAAATATTATCGCTCTTCACAACTCATAAATACCCCGAAAAACACTTCAACAATCCTAATCTTCTATGAACAGCCAATAGGAACGCTTTACAAACGTTTTCTGCAGTTTGTTTTGAGTAATATTAATGACGATTTTAATGAGGAACAATGGATGATGCTAGTTTAATAGTCTTTCGAAATAAGGGTTTTATGCAAATAATTATACAAATAATTACCAGCACTAGCGGTTCTTGTGGAAACTTTTCTCAAATAGTACCTTTATTCAATCGCAAAAAACTCCTTTGGAGCCTATATTTTAGGGATGGGCGAATATTCGGTTATTACAAATAGCCAATCGAATTCTGTTCTATTCGGCATTCGCTTCGAATCAAATTTAAGTATTCGACAAAATCGAATTATTCAACCTTTCTAAATACAGTCAAACCCGACTATATCGAGCCCGTTTACATCGAATTATTCCTTATATCGAACAATTTTTGTGCACAGTAGTGTTACAGTGATAATATATAGCAAAAACTATGGTTGCATCGAACAAAAATAGCAGCCGCTACCGATATATCGAACTGCCAAGAGCGCCGTTTTGCTCTGCAAGCTGGCTTTCCCCCAACGCGAGCGGCCGCATTGGGGAAAGCCAGCTTGCAGAGCACGCTGGCTTTTTTTTTTTCTTTCCGGGCGGCCGTGAAGAAAAAGAAAAAATATATTTCGCGGAGAGAGTGTGCTCCGTACTCTCCCGCTCCGTCCGCAAAAGAGAATATTATTTTTTCTTCCAAACAATTAACGCAACCGCCCGGAAAAGAAAAAAAAAAGCCAGCTTGCTTTAATAGTTGGCTTCCCCCAGCGCACCACAAGTTTTAGGGGAAAGCCAACTTGCAGAGCAAAACGGCGCTCTGCAGGAGAAGGTGCTCCCTGCTCGGACGTGCACGTGCTGTCGGCATAGTTCGGCGCCAATGCGCGAACATAGAAGGCAGCGGCCTCAGCATTTTGGAGTCCATCGATAGCGTAGAAAAATATCGTTATCACGGATGCTATGAAGAAAAAGCAGCAGAAGATGCAAGACTACTTCATTGCGTAATATTTCAGCAGAAAGTGTATTTTTGAGAGTCAAATTCATTAAAACTTTTATATCGAATTACCCGCTATGCCGAACTGGTAGACTTTTTTTTCGAGTTCGATATAAACGGGTTTGACTTATTCTGGCTTGGATTTCGGCCAGGTGGCGCCAAGCTTCCGACCATTTTGACCATTTCATGCTCGAACTCAATACACTTGAAGTTAACGATTACAGTACTTCTAAAACCAAATAAGGGCAAATATAAAACTATAGTTTAAACATATCTTGTGGCATTTGTTGCTTGTACTATTCGAACTATTCGATTCAAAATTATTAGGCCAAAATCACTATTCGCCTTGAATTCGATTCGGACCACCCATGCCTACTATATTTCTTAATTCTGCTGCCAGCACCTCGCAATATTAAGGCAAAAAATACACAAGCTTAGTGGAAAAGAAGTTATGAAAGCAGTGATACTTTGTTAAATCTAAGATTTTTTTTACTTTGAAGCTTGTTACATCAAGCTCCAAGTGTAATAAATTGAAGGGTAGCAGTTAATCGGGTGCCTTTCTTCATCAGTGCCCAGTGCGAATAGTAATTGATACATAATAATTACCGCAAGCTCATTATAGCAATAAAGTCTCCGTCTTTTTGCCACTAACACGTGGGCACAGCGCAAGCAGCTCTGAGGCCCCCCTTGAGTTAGAGTGGTCTCCCGTGAAAGAGGGGCAAGCTCACGCTGGATGCGTTGACGTCTTGGAAGAGGAGATGTCCACCAAGGGGTCCCCCAAGCCAGCTGCAAGGGCCTCCCTTATATCTGCAGACCAATGGGAGCAGATGTCACTGCGCGTCGGGTGCGTTGCGGTAGGAGCGTTTGCTCGGCTGCCCAATGCCACTCGTGCCACCGTTAAGGCCCGTTCACACACCCGTGTTTGCTCAGGACAGCTAGAGACCAAGCTCTTGCGATATGTTACGACGAAAAAAATGCGCTGGTGCCATCTATGAGGGAATATGTGCAATATGTACAAAAAGGAAATATGTTGAAACTGAGGGTTCCACGGCCACCCGATAGATAGCACCAGTGTGTCCTGCAATCATAAGAGATTTTAAGAGGTTTTAAGGCACACGGTCGTAAGCCATTGCAGATGTGTGAACCAGCCTTGAGAAGGCAGACAGTGCCTCGCTGGTCTTGAGAATGCCCAACTCACGAGGCAGGCAAACGGGCGAACTGCCTGCCCTCGTCGTTAACTTGCAGGTGAGCACCCAGGATCGGGTGTGCTATGCTAAGCGCTTCTGTCTTTCGGTCCGCCAGACTGCAGTGCCCTTTTAAATGCCGACCCCCCTTATCTGAGAGAGAGAAAACCCGTCGCCATTACGGCTCACAGATTCAGGCCGACACCCTTCCAAGTTTGCCCAGCGCCGCCGCTGCCAGTCCAAAAAGATGCGGAGAAACGAGGCGTATTTAAAGGTGTACGATTCATGCAAAACACTGCCCTTGCCTGTTACGCAACTTCATCTGTTGTACACTTTTACTGGTTGCGGTCCCAACAGCCCTTCGATGATGTTTCTTGGGGGTTTCTGGAGAGCGCTATTCGGGTGTAAAAATATATTGTTTAAATAAGCCATTGAAAAAAAAAGAACTTTTCACAAACATGTTTGCCAACACAACCGGCTCAAAGCCGTTACTTTTCCCCCAAACTGGAACAAAATGAAAACAGAAATCAAGACTTGATATTGACGCTGAACCTAAACGAGACCACATTCTCATGTGGCGATTACCGGTTCATGAAAAATGTTACCGCATTTTTGCAGTTTTTGTGATGGTTTTGCGGTAAGAAGATTGTGTTGTCTTCTTGTATCTCACGTAATCATCATCATTAGACATGGCACTGCAGGCCTGCATGGTATGTGCTGTTGCCCTTTCTGCGGGGGTCAAAGCTCTCCTGTGCCATGAAAAAATAAAGGAACTACTATCATAACAGTTATTATTATTATGAAAAACCACGCTTGTGGTTTTCCAGCAATAATGGCAGCCACGCACGTTTTTGCGGGCTGTGGCCTTGAAGCCAATTTTAACATTTCCGGCAGTGGCGTAAGCGGAGCAGTTTTGCCTAGTAAAGGCAGTGACGTGAAGGCTTGGCCGAGGAATAATAATGAAACTAATAAATAAATTTGCACGCCTATGTGCAGCCCGACTTGGAGCCGGCGCAGAGGCGTACACCTTTCTTTGATTGTGCCTAGAAGGATAAAAAGCTGCTTTTGTTTAATTTGTTCCTGCCAAACAATACTCCTTAAGGAAAGGGATGGCAAAAATAAAAACCAAAAGGAAGGCGCTCGACAGACTGTCAGTGTGTGTTTGCTCTGCGGTGTAAAAAACTCGAGGAATTGCCACTGAGAAGGCTAGAGAGGCAAAGTGGGGTCATGAGTAGTGCAACACAGGGGCTCTGGGTGCTGGGACACTAATAACCCAGTGTTTCATACGCTGCTCACAAAAAAAAAAAAAAAAAAAGCTTGCTTTTTTGTTTTTTTGCCTACAGGTTGTCACCTGTTCCTTTTCCTCTCTTATTTTTGTCTGAATCATTTTTTGACTGCACTTCACTGCCTTTCTCATCTTCAACTCAGTCATTCGAGACGGGTAGTTTGTGAGTACAGTGTGCTGACTGACTGACCTTGCATGCGAGTTCCGTACTTTGGTACTGTTTCCGAGCACTAAGTGCGACCACGTAATTTGCATAAAATCAATAAAGAGTCAAGATCACAAAATTAAATTAAACATATGTTTCTTCAGATGTCCCCATTTTGCATAGCACGGCTTCTGATGACCAGTTGTTTATAGCATATTTTAATGCAGGTAATGCAAGTTGAAGACATTTTTTTTGTTAGCAACTGGAAGCTACGAGAAGTTTTCTTTTTGTTTAAGCGCAGGAAATGCTTGGGCAGCCAGTTCTAACGCTGAGGTATGAACCAGTGCGTACCGGTTTTACGAAAACCCAATGGAACCAGTGACTAAACCAAAATATCACATGGCTTAAATGATTGAACTGAACTGGAACAAACTACAAAGTTACCGGACCCGAACCTGGGTCCGGTTAAACACCCTCGGATGGCACAAAACCACCTCAACACCCCGGAAACTTATCCCGCTTCACTCGAAACCCACTGCAATGCCTCCAGGTATAACTTGCTCAGGGTTAACAGCCAGCAGGCCCCAAGCAGGAAAAGTCTGCTCGGAACAAGCACTCACCTCGCTGCCACGGGCGCGCGTCGAGCCCGCTTCCGCAGCTTTCGCGCCTCACGACATTGATTTTGCCAGAGTCGTGAATACACGTTCCCAAGAGCTGGTCGCCCCATAAATGTTTGAGCATCGATATTCTTTACCTCTGGAGAGTTTGGGTCACTGCAGAAGGCCACAGCTCCATATCTATAATTTGCGATGCCTTGCAGGCGGCCAGCAGACACACATATAGACTGAGGACGAAAAGAGGAGATGGGGAGCGCAGTGGCACCCCCGGAAGGTGTTGCCAGGCGGGCTTCCCGGGCGCACGGTCGCCCATTGACCCCCATGATTCGTCGTCCCTAAGATTAAGCGTGCCTCTCGCCGCACATGCAGCTCTTGCATGTGCGGCGTGTTGCATGTTCCAGACGGGCATGCATGCACCCACCCTGGTCGTCGCTGCGTGCGCAGTCGGAGAACAGGTCCCGCGTGGCCGTGTGCAGCCGATCCCGGTGGAAGTAGTGCGCTGGCAGAGAAGCGCGTCCAAAACTCTGCCTCCGTCATCCGCTCCGGAACGTTCTCCAGGTGTTTCCGCTTCACTGTGCCGCGAGAGAGGTTGGGCACTGAGTCCCGCTCAGGGCACCCTTTTGCCGACGTGCACACCATGTTGAGGAAGGGCAATGACAAAGACTTTGATCCACCCCTGACTTTAGAAGCCGAGCTCCCCGTTACATTTCTGCTTTTGACAGCAACCTAGAAAAAAAAATTTTATAGACATTCGCCAGAGCGTGCGTGCCACGTGGCGACCGGACACAAAACTTGATTTGCCGTGTCTCGAAATAGCAACTGAAAACGGCTCTGCTGTAGTCGATCAAAATGCCTTTGGTAGCGAGAGAACGAGTTAAATCCGTCTTACTCTATACTCTGTTCACCCTAAGCTGACAGTTCAGCGCAAGCTATGTGCCCGTTGGATCAATCGCACGTCTGACTGCGTCATCACGCTCCCGCTCACACCCACGTGCCGCGAGTGAGGTCAGGTGACGAAAGGAAGGCAGTTGTTGGTCCTGTGAGCGCGTAGCTTCCCCAACACCGTCAGCTCAGGGGTGAACAGAGAATAGGGCTGCTCAAACGGACCGACATGCACAAAGTGAGCAAACACCGAGAAATATCAGCAGATTTTCTCCACCCACAAAGAGCCCGAAAATCGGGGACCCGGCGAAGGCCAAACCCACGTGCCTGCGGGGTAGGTTCCGGAAGACTGAGTCGATGATGTCGGCCGTCAGGTTGTACTTAAGGCCCTCGGAGCGTCCGTCTGCGGCTGCACGTCCACCAGGAGAGGCCGCCGAGACGCCCACGGGCTGGGCCGGCTGTGGTCCCACAGGTGCCCCTGGCCTCTTCTGGGCATGCCCGAGATAAAATGTGTTTCACGCACACATACACCACCGATGCTTACGGCGTCCCGACCGAGTTTGGAGCCGATAAAAGTGTGCTCCAACAACATTTAGACGACAACAAGTAGCTCTCGGTGCTGTTGCGGAAGACAAACCTAATCGAGACTAAATTTGAAGGATGTGATTAAGTCAAATTTTCCTGAACTTAACTTGCTAATGTAGAATGCCATATTTGAGGTGAAGTTTAAGTCTTTGGGCTGTCTTCAATTCCCAAAGCGTCATATCAGAACCGTGCAGTCGTGCACCGACTTAAAGGGGCCCTGCAATCATATTTAAGCGTCTACCTTTTTTGCGGTTTCCACGTCTCTTGGGGTTCGGGCAAGCCAGCGGGCACGGAGAGAGTAACTAAATATCAGTGCATCATATTTTAACCGGACGTCGCGGAAACCTCCTCCACCGACGGGGGCGACCCGCGGTACCGAAAGCGCGCGATATGTGACGTCTTAGGTCCTGGGCTTACTACTGGTCAGAGCCGCTCAAAGCTTCTTTTTAGTCGAAATACAAAATATAAGTGGCGCGAACCGTTTCAATTATTCATAAAAGTAGTTTTTGTTCACTATTTTAGATCAGAAAAGAAACAAATGCAGTTTATAAAGTACGGAAACAAGAAATGACCCGTCGACATACCCGCCACCAAGCGGTGGAAAAGGCGGCGCATACTAGAAAGGAGTAGTGGGATCACGCGCCGACACGGAAAGGTCCCGGATGTACGCGGCGGCGCTGCGGTCGTTTACGGATTGGAGGAGCTGACCGGCTCCGAGCGTTCCGAAGGCCTTCGGCGGGAAGCTTTGTCACGCGGTATGGCCGTTTCGCGGTACGGCAGCGCGAAGCAGCTCCCATTCTGAACTGATCGTTACCCCGTGTTTGCTGTCGTTTGTGGCCAATGAAGTGTCATGTCGAATTAGTGTTTAATCGCGCAGCAAATGCAATGAGAGCCGCTCCGGCTGCACGCTGCATACAACCTATCCAAAACATGCTTTAGTGGCGCCCTCTCGCGCCGTCGACACGGAGTGCGGCAGCCGTGAGCGCTCGCGATGAGCCCACTACCCCTCCTCTAGTTCACGGCCACTCAAGCAACCAAGGACGTCATGAGGGAGGTTATTTTTTGCTTGTTTTTGTAATTTTGATTCGGCGATAACTTTTAAAATAAAGCGAATTTCGAGAAAAGAAAAGTTTCATTAAGTTGCTACGTTCAGTGCGCTCAGGTTCGGTGCAAATTAAAAACCAGTAAAAAAGTGCTTGCAGGGCCCCTTTAATATCTGCAATTTAAGAGTTACTTGTTTCACTTTGCAAGTTGTATCCAAATTCAACGAAATCACCGAAACTGCGTGCCTTTATGGTACGGGACAGTTGCGAACGAGACAACAAAAAAGCCCGATTCCTGCCGACCCTTCAAGAGCATAAGAAAGAAGAGAGCCCGGGACGGGACACGAGTGACTCTGTGCGAGACTCTACCCGAGTCTATCCAAGCACAAAGCACTCCAGGAACCTTTGACAGCCGCATGGCGCTCTCGATTCTGTCGCGGCCTTTCTCAACCCAAAGCGAGCAGTCTCTCGTTTGCGTCACTCACCGGCGCGTGGTTGGCCCAGAACTCCTCCGGCGTGACCACTCGGCTCACCACGAGACTTCTGTACAGCTCGAACAAGCGCGGGTCTTCTTGGAGCATTCTGCGCAAAGACGAGTACCGCACATTCAGCGACGATTTAAAGGGCCACTCAAGTCCCGTTGCACTATGCGGCCTGGAACGCGTGCCCGACTGGTGTGTTCGGCGTCCTATTCCGCCGATGCACCCAAGGTGCTCCCGAAGTGGCAACCAATGACGGCACAGAAGCCGGAGTGTCAAGCTGTTGGATGTCACGATCCTGGCAGTTGGGCGTCGAAGTTCAGCCAAAAAGTACGAGCAAGTGTGAGTGTCGCTGTCATTGTGGCGTCCCCACTCCTGGCTGCCAAAGCTTCCATGGACTATTGAGCTGGAAAGCGACCCACAGCAGAAGAGCCGTCTGCCATATACATCACCAGGGCTGCAACACTGCCAGGATCGTGGCAAGAGACAGCACGAATATTCTACGACATCATCAGGCGGAAATCGAGGGACCACTCTTTTGGACGCAGTAAACACACCAGTTGGAAACCCATTCCAGGCACCGTAGTTATGCGGTTCGGCGGACCGACTGTGCAACAGAATGGACTGCCCCATATAGCGTGTGAGTGGTGCACCAAAAAGGATGAGGGTATGCGTTGCATCTGCGTCAAACAACACTGCCCTTCCTTCGTGCCGACAGAAGGTGGAAGGAGAGGAAGTACCGGTTCTTCTCCTCCAGGTCCGAGTTGAGGGTGCGCTTGAACTTGGGCAGCAGCTGCTGGAGCAGCTCCGCTGACGCTGTTGCGGTCGTCCAGCTGGGCCCGGGTCCCCAGCGGGTTCACGAAGTGGAAGGTGGTGGCAGAGCCCTCGGCACCGTGCAGGACCACCTGGAGCTGCACCTTCGCCTTGCCCTCCGGGGAGATCTTCTGCACTGTGCCAACCGCCCCATTGCTCTAGCCCGCACAGAGCCCACGTGAGGGTACGCATCCTCAACAAGCCCCTGGTGTTTGTGCCGGAGGGTGACTCGATCGCTATTATTACAGAATCTGCCCATGCAATTCCGCACAGTTGGTACGCACAATTTACATCTGAGAGGATGAAAATCCTTTCCCCTCTCATTGGTGCTTGCTAAAAGGAGAGGGAAGACGTCCTTTTAGTTCAAACTTTGGGAGTCCTCTACAATGGACCCGAAAGTGATGTTTGGAGATATTCGATGTAAAGTCTAGGAATCCGGCGTGCTCGCCCGCAGGGATTATTATCGTCAGGGGAAAGCCCCTTTCAACCCTTCCCAACTTCAGGTTTTCCATTTATTACTGTGCTTCGAATAGATCCTCCGTGGTTGGCAGTTGTTTCCGAGCGATCTTTGAGAATGCTGTTTCCCAGTTTCACAATATTGCGTTAGTTCCGCGATATGTTCTCTTTACCGAACATCAGTCAGCAAGATATGTCTAAAACTGCGAATTGTTGAGGATGCGCAGAATCTTTGAAACCACTCACTTTTGACGTCGGCGTACTTGTGGCTCACGGGAAAGGTGTCTTTTCCCTCCAGCATCCAAGCAATGCGCTCGGCCATCAGATACAGCGTGCCGTTGTTCTTCTTGTAGCGCACATTACCCACCATCAGAAGCACGTCTTCGGAAGACGTGCCCATGCTCCGAGATCACTTCGGCCGCTCGGGACCGCGCGACCGCGCCAAAAAAGTGGATATGAGTACCGCTAGTAGAGTCTCACGATCCGGTGAAGATCCGGTCCATTATTTCTTTTTCTGTAGCAAGCACAGTGGCACAGTCCGGCGAAAGCGGTGCTTCTGCCAAGAAACAGAAACACTGGGGACACCAACGGGGAACGCACGAAACACAGTTGTACACAAGTTGTGCAGGTCCACGCACGTTCGTTCATCACTGGATATTTGATCGCTCCGAGGATAACTGGATCAACGTTGCGGGGATGAAGGTCAGACGCCAAAAACGCTCGTACAAAGGTTTCTCCAAGTACGCTGCAAATTCGACATAGCACGACAAGTCCGCCTTGGCGTCGCCGCGTGCTAGCGTTGCCAAGGCGTTGCTGGCGTCGCGGCCGTTGCAGCGTCGCCGGCGTCGCGCTTGTCTGTGGTGACTCGTGACTTATTAGTAGCTGTGGACAGGTGGCGCAAGCCGCCCTATTAAAGGGGTCAGCCGTATTCATTTATCGGCGCTGGCTCTGTTATTTAGGTTATTTATCTGGTTATCTCTGCCTGGTTATTTATCCGTCCACACGGCTCTGCGTCCAGCAGCGTCCACAGTATCCGTCCATCCAGTGCTTTTGGTGATCCCGGTTGGTTAGTTTACGACGTCCTACTGGTTGCTCGTGTGCTCGCTGCTTGCTGGGAACTTCGGCCTATCGACCGCTTCGGCCGTTTGGCCACATCGGCAGCGTAGTCAGAAAGTAGTTGCTGAAACAATTCTGTTGGTTGGTTCGTCGCTCTACACCAGACCGAGCGGTGTCTGAACCGTGCACAAAGCTACCTCCGCTTCGTCCTCGTCAACATGAGCGGGGGTGTGCGGTGCGTGCGCAGCATCTTCCGGCCGGGACTTTTCAAACACAAGGTGGCCGTGGTGACGGGGGGTGCGACAGGGATCGGAAAGGCCGTGACGGAGGAGCTCCTTCATTTGGGTATTCGGAAGTTCCTTCCCACCTCACCTCGGACACAGAGTTGGGCGCCGAAATGCGCTCCGCATAAACGTGCGCGCAACATCAGCCGTTCCGCTTCGCGTATATTTAGATCAAACCGAATGCCACGAACGCGAGGCCGAAGCCGCAGGAGGCGCCAGTGCAGCGCTCACGCACAGGAATCAACCGCTAAGAGCTCGTGCTTTGTACCCTTGCCCGTGCTCTGTGCTGTTGCACTTGGGGACAACTTGGCAATAAAGCCAAAGCTACGGATACCCCTGCGCTCGCTCACATTAAGCGCTCCGATCACAACTGTGCTCGCGCTGTTTTAACTTTTTTTGAAAATGCCAGAAAAAGTTGTCCTCGAGTATAGTGTGGGTGCTTTGTCTCCACCGCATTGTGGACAAAGAGAATCATCACATACCTTATAGAACCATGGAAAAACAAGAGCATGTTTTCCGTAAATTCAGTCGGGGTCTCCAGGCAAATAGGAAAGACTACAACAAAATCCCTATGTGAAGGAGACTACAGTCACCAGTGGCATAAAAACAAGCAGCCAAGCCCCGCCTTCCTTGCCTTACGCCTAGCCAAAGCGGATGCTACGAGCCGTCAGAGCCGGTCCAAGGCCGTTTGAGTGTTCGTGACCTTGGTTGTAGTGACGCACAGAGAGCGTATCGCAGGCTACGTTCACAGAGCTGGAATAGGCTCGTAGCATCCCCTGCGGTAGGACGTAAGGTAAAATGGAGTAAACATTTCATAAAACTTGTGCGTGGGCAGCAAAGATGAGGACGAAGGGAAGACAGAACACAAATGAGGTGCAACTTCCAACCGATTTTTATTGAATTTTGTTTTGGTATAGTAATCAACCCTCGTCACAAAACAACCATCACAGAGCATGCGAAGGGTACAGCATTACTTCGCTCTCAGGAAAGCAAGCTTTTTAGATAGCTCTATCAAAGGCAAAGCCTCACACATATCACCCAAGTAATCAATTAGTTGCGCGATACGTGTGTCGCTATGCCTTCAATAGCACTACCTGAGAAGGAGATTGCTTTCCCGAGGGCGAGATAATGCTGTACCCTGTGCATGCTCTGTGACGGTTGCTTTGTGTTTTGTGACAAGGGTTGACTTCAAATAGAGGAACAAGTTTCAATAAAAATCAGTTGGAAGTGCGCTTGATTTCAAATAGAGGAACAAGTTTCAATAAAATCATTTGGAATTCGCGCCTGGTTTGTGTCTTGTCCTCCCTTCGTCCTCAATTTGCTGCCCACGCACAAATTAAGTTTTATGAAATGACCAACCAACTAGCCACAGGAAAATCCGCACCGCACATGAGCAACTCCGACAGTTGCCCAATGACACTTAGACATAGCTCTTGTGTTCAGAGCTTATTCAGACATACTTGTTGTTTTCAGTATTTGTGTTCTGCTCAGGGGTGGATCCAGAACTCCGTTTTGGGGGGGGAGGGGGGGAGGGGAGAGAGTGTTAGAGGAGGAGGGAATACTATTCTCCCATTCTTTCGTGTGCACCGGGGGTCCACCCATGTCAAATTGCCCTCCGAGAAGGGCGGGGGGGGGGTCGACTTAGTTTGGGGAGGGGAGGCCGGCCGCCGCCCCCCCCCCCCCCCCCTGGATTTGCCACTGGTTCTGCTCCAAAGATATTCCAGGAGCTTGTAGTTTAAGTAATTGGATTTCCAAGTTCTTTCCTGAAATTTACCATGATACTTGTTCCAACTACTGATACCTTGCACGTGACGTCATTTGGCACCGTACCATGCTCCTGTGCCCGTACCTTCTGCAGCACACATTTGGCACCATCGAATTTGTTCTTCTCGGCAAGCCGAGAAGAATAAATTGCAGCGATGAACAAATTCAATGGTGCCAAATGTGTGCTGCCAAAGGTACGGGCATGTGAGCATGGTATGTAGCAATGACAGCTGATGTGGTGTCAATGCAAGCCATGTATAGGATCATTTGACTAGATAATGTAGAAAAACTTCCAGTTACAGTATATTTTTCTTGTACTTTACCACATGCTAGGTCACATCTGGCTATTTGCTGTATTATCACGTTCAATCATAGCTGCTCCACATCAGTCTTTGCACCTTGTCGGTCACATATGCAGGTACATAATTAAGACACAAGCAATGTTCCAACCCAGGTTGCAGCGTCACAATAGCCTCTAGGAACGAAGAGAACCTGAAGGGTGCGGCCAACGAGCTTCAGAGCCGGCTGATGGACCAGGAGGGATGCCCTCGCATCTTGTACACACCCTGTAACATCCGCAGTGAGGAACAGGTGGGTGAGCAATGGCTGCCCTCTCAGATTGGTGAGGCTCTATTTCAAACAGACTCGTAAGAGCACCACAGAGGTTGCGTTCATGGCTGGGCTAGTGAAATGAAGTTGACTATACTCTGCTTCATACTTCATATGTTTCATACGCTGTCAAAGCTACTGGCGCGAGCGCGTGGCATCATCTACAGTTTTGATTGTGCAACAATCTGTGCAAACGACCTGTGAGATTAAAACCCATGCTTGTGCCAGCAGCTTTGACAGCATCGTACACTAATTATGAAACAGGGTATAGGCTGTATCGGAGTCTTTGCATTTAAAACTGTAGAGGAAAGAAAGTCATGGGTCACGCCTCATAGCTGGGAAGGTGAAAGAAGGGAAAGCTTGGATCTGCTTTGTGCATGTCATTTTGTTAACAACTTGGCATATTGCAGTTTTCATGAAAAGATAAATAATGTGAAGAGCTTTCCTGGAGACAAACTAAAAAGATGGTTTCATAATCAGCTTCTTCAGAAAAAACAGGCTCTTCACAAACTTTCTCCAACAAATCACAATCTGAGCAGTCTACAATTTTAAATAAAAATGGTTAGAATCCGCATAGAAGCAAGTTGCGAGACTGATTTCATATGTCAATGAAGAATTGGAAAAAAGAACAGTGAACGTAAACATCCCTGACAGAATAAGAGCACTATCCTTTCCATCATCTGCTTAGCTAAGGATCAAGATTGCAACAAATGCCACAGTTGTGTCCAGCTACCCTTCGCTGGTGCAACGGTCCCATTCATTACTCCGGAAACGCCTGCATGTGGGTGCAAGGGATCGTCCAGGAAAGCCAGCCCCATTAGGAATAATTATGAAAACCATTTCATCCCCGAAAGCGGGATGAGGAGTTGATGTCAAATTATGCCGCACCAGAATACCCTCCACGCCCAATTAACGCAGATTGAATACAAGACACGGTCAGCACAGTCCCGCGTTTATTTCCGCTGGGTTTGCCAGGTGAAGAACCTAATCAGCAGGACTCTGGAGAGCCATGGCCGCCTCGACTTCCTGGTCAACAACGGGGGTGGCCAGTTTTTATCAAAGGCAGACGGCATCTCGTTAAAGGGATGGAATGCCGTGGTCGAGACCAACCTCACTGGAACCTTTCTTGCGTGCAAAGAAGGTGGGTGCAAGCGGTCTGCCCTGTCGAGAGCACCCCCAAAAATCGCCGGAGGGACTCCTTTATGAGAGCTCTCCGTTGTATATGTTTCTCGACAAACAGTGGTCGAAGTGCCCTTCTAGAAATGTCTGCCATGCTCCATTTCAGTACCTGAACTGTGGTAGTGCTGTAAAGGCCATGAGCACATTTATTTTGTGTGGGACACACCTCGTTTGCCCAAGCACTCCTAGTGTGACCTTAACCTGTAGCCTTTGCCGCACTACTTGTTAACCCTTCCAGGTAGGAGACCATATTCTGGGCAAAAAGAGACAGGGGGTGACGCAGTAGAAAGTTGTGCTTGACATAAACATAAACATGCACACTTCTTCCAAAGTTCTTCCTTGAAAACACAAGTGCTTTTCTTCCCCATTTTTTAACAATGAGGAAGCAGTGTTGCCAACCAAAGCACGGCACATCCAGTAATATAGAAGAGGCACACACATTTATGTGAACAAATTGTAATAGCGGATGCAACTACAGTATGTTTCATAGTAGGTTTATTTTTATAACATCATTCTCCAACAAGTAAACATTCTTTCGGTTTTCTTCCATTCCCTTAGTAGTGATTTCGCAACTACTATGCATGTTCCCACGAAAACGGGACACTAGGCTTTGTTAGACCAGAAAAACAGGCAAGCAGAAAAGAACCTCTAGGGTAACCAGACGGCCAAAACGGGATGTCTGGTTACCCTACTTCTAGGACTATGCACCGCGAAAGTGAGGGACAGGAGGAGACGAGAGAGTGCAGGGACGTCGGAGCGCCGAGCTCTGGTTGGAACAATTAGTGGGTATACTTAAAGCTAGCTGCCTTCGTCTTCCCTGCACTCGTCGAGCATGTTAAAATTCGGAACGCACTCATACAATTAACGGAGAAGTCGTGGCCAAGATGTTTTTTACCCGCTAAAGAGAATTCTTTATACTGAGACACGACTTAGTCGCATATGCGATCAGTTGTTCGCACCTTGTTCTGCGCCACCTCTCCCGTGCATGGAGAGGCATGTCATGGTCGACTTGCTCGCAGTACAAGGTTTTTGTGTTGGCTGTTAGTCAGTCGCTCAAGGCGACTGACTGACAGCCAACAGAGCGGAAACAGGAAAGGGAAGGATACGAGGGCGCGGCAGGAGGCGAGGAGGAAAGCCGCGACATTTACCTGGTGGTGTCCAAACAGAAAACGGACTGCCGGACACCGACTTCCACTCCATACAGCAGAGAAGTGTCGCCTCACGCGTTCTTAGGTGCCCGGTTTGGACACCCGTCTAGAGGATGAGTGTTGCGCGTGACTTCGACACGTGGCGCCATGCACATCACAGCGCTCTTTCCTACTACATGTTCTCCACTTACTCGATGAGCACCTTTAGTTTTAAGGCCTACTGCTAGACAGGAAAACAGCTAGCTAGGTGTGGCTTACTTTGAAAAATGATGCAGCACATTCGATCAAGAATTATTGTCCCAGCTCCCTGAGAGACGGGCGATCTCATAGATAACAGTGTCGCAAGGCACCGAATGATTCTCTGTCGCGTTCAGTTTTGTGCCTTCGCAAAAGCAAGTAGACCAGTCGAGTTAGCGCTGGTATCTAGTTGCCTGCCGATTGTTTTGGCGCATGTGACAACCAGCTTACAGCCAGTGGATGGAAAAGCATGGGGGATCGATTGTCAACATCATCATGGAGAATGAGCGTGGCTATCCCCTAATGGCGTGAGTGGTCGTCCCTTTTTTTCGCAACTCGAGACGGAGCTGATGCAGTGGTCCATTCGCAGACATTCAGGAGCTGCGCGAGCTGGTGTGGAGAACCTGACGCGTTCCCTGGCCATTGAGTGGGCAGAAAGTGGAGTTCGGATCAATGCGGTTGCTCCGGTGAGTGCTGCCCACGTTGGCACTTTGGGGATTCCACCAACGCACTTTCTTTGTTTCTGCAGGGCGTCATCTACTCGGCTACGGCGGCGAAAAACTATGCAGCCAATGTTTTTGATCTTGTGCGGACGCGCCTCGCTGCCAAAAGGACGGGCACACCGCAAGAGGTCTGTTTTCGGTTTGCACAAATGTTCGGTCTCGAGCTAGAAGTACTATTTTAAAACCCAGATAGTCGTAGGATGGAATTGAGTAGCCAAATGAAAAAAAGGTGGTAAAATTGAGTAAGCAAAGTATTTTTGCCTTTGTTTGAAACATGGGCGCATTCGCTTTGGCAATTTGCCCCTGCGGCAAGTGTGGTGGCCCCTCAATACTTCAAAATAATTGAATATTGATGTTGGGCAGAAAGAGAAGACCGAAAGTTCTTTCAGCAGATGGTGTTCGC
The DNA here is from genome assembly GCA_037355805.1 of Ixodes ricinus. Taxonomy (NCBI): domain Eukaryota; kingdom Metazoa; phylum Arthropoda; class Arachnida; order Ixodida; family Ixodidae; genus Ixodes; species Ixodes ricinus. The sequence continues at coordinate 29,144 of JAZHYW010056431.1, forward strand.
ACACCGGTTTGCACTGAACCCTGCCTCTGTGGTCGTCTGGTAACGTGACTAAAGGCATAAATCACGCGCTCAGGTGTCTTCTGCCGTCTGCTTCCTGCTGTCGTCGGGTGCGTCCTACGTGTCTGGCACAACGCTCTTTGTGGATGCAGCCAGCAGACTGCACCCTGGACACCTGTTCGAAGTTCCAGGTAAGCGACAAACGGAGCTCTAGAAACCTTGAGAACATGTACCACACGTTGCAGGACAGCCAGTGCACGTGGCAATGACTGCTGTCAAGTAGCTTGCCTGCATGACTCGACAATAAGTTTAGTGCACGGATCATGGCTACATTTGGTTTCTGGTGCATCAACTTTCCGTATTTGACCAGTTAATAAACGGATGTATCACTGCACTGTCATCCTGGTGCTGAGGCCTCAAGCTGTACTTGCTGCAACTTTTTTACCAATCTCGTAGAAAAAAAAAATAAAACATTGATTGACTGATTGAACAGAGCTCATAGTGACGTGTCATGAAAACGAGCTTGCTTGTTTGGTGATTTAACGAAGACAACACTGCGTGTGGTACCTGTTGTGGCAACCCTGAATGCAATCAAAGAATGCACCTCGCGCGAGCAGGACATGCCGTGTATGCACGCTACTGCACAAACTGTACTCTGCCTCACAAGTTGTCTTCCATTGAAGTTAGTAGAAATCACACATTGAGGAAGCTGACAGAAAAAAAGAAGTGCCAGCAGACACAAACTTTGTGCCTGTCTCTTTTCTGTTGCTTCCTTCGATATGATGTCTTCAGTGCTAGCAAATGTACGAGAGTGAGCCTGTGGCTTTCGAAAGCACCTTCCTTGTGTGATTGTCTGTGCACACGACACATTCTTCAGAACATCGGACGTATTCACACCTAAATGCTTTTGTTGGCACAGAGGGCAACTTGTGAGATGGCCTTATCTGATCTGCATAGTACAGAGAGACAAAAAGTCGGAAGTCATATGGGAGGTACTTTTGCTCTGGCAACGAGTGTCCTGATACCTTGCGATGCATTACATTCCCGTGTGCAGAGCACGACCGGTGGCCAGAACATGACAGCTGCATCGACAATGAAGCCAAAGAGCTGCCCTAGAAGACTTTCTCCTAGCTCTACACATGAGGCTCAGCCTGATGAAAAACAACAAGAATGCCAGCTGGATGGATGGGTGCTGATGGCTGTACCCTTTATAACGGCCTGTAGCTTGCGCCACCAAGACTAGAAAAGAAAAAAAGATTTCTCCTTTTATTTTTAAGCTAAACTGCTTCCCTCTGCATTTTTGTAACTATCAGCGGCAGTGTGGTAGCCCATCTAGACATGTACTCATCCTCTAGAGTGCAGTAGACAACGTTCCCTGGCTGCTTGCCGACGTCTTCAGACGGGTCACCCAATTTGCTCCTGTGACAAGTTGGTGGACTTTCACATGGACTGTTCACATAAATGAACCTGTATACCTAACAGTAGTTAGGCAGCATGCTAATGAACAATGAATTCCTTCAAGCAACGATTGGCAGCAACCTAATTACTTTTCTTTTACAACATAAAATATAATCTGCTTCATTAAAAGAACAAAAAAACATTCTTGCCATTAAAAAAACACTAACACCTCCCAATTTTTAAAAATAATTTTTTTTAAATGTTTTGCCAGGCAATTTGATACGATGTCAAGAGAGTGCCCAATAAATATTTTGCTGCAGAGTCACCTATATTTTTAATAAAGCCAAAAATGAAAGAAGTTTACAATTCTTTGTAATACCAAATTAGAGTGCAGCTCTTGAGGAGGAGAGGGTGTGCTTTCTCCTGCTCCCCTCCCATTTAGCAAGAAATTTAGCGAAAATTTCCCCGCTAAATTTAGCAAAAAAAACTGAATTGGAGTAGAGGTCACGTGACGTCGATTTCCCCGCTAAATTTAGCGTGGAAATTTTTCAGCTAAATTTAACAGGTAAAAATTTTCCTCTAAACTTAGCAGGAAACTTTTCCTGCTAAATTTAGTGGAATAATTTTCCAGTTAAATTCAGCAGAAAAACTTTCCCGGGTTGAGTGGCATCACATGTGACGTCACAAGGGTAAAATTTTTCCGCTAAATTTGGTGGGAAACTTTTCCGCTCACTTTAGCAGGGAAATTTTCCTGCTAAATTTAGCAGGATTTCCGGTAAGCAGAAAAAGTTTCCCACTAAATTTAGCGGGAAAATTTTACCCTCGTGACGTCATTATGGGAAACGTCCCATAATGCAACGTATGGTTACGGCGACGGCAATGCCGCTCAACCCGGAAACAGGCGCCTAAGAGCTGCGCTCTAAAATCTTTACTGCTCGAAACCGAACACACAAAAGTCGCGTGTACCCAACCACATTTTTTTCTCTGCTTCTCTGGCATGTGAAGCAGACGACGACCAATTTGTGTGCACCGTTTGTCGTGCGATTGTTTTGCACTTGTATCTGTTCCGCTCGATGTTCTGCGCTTGAAGATCGATTGGCCGGCACCACGACTCACAGTTCCGAAGCAGCGGCCCCATGTCCGTCGCAACGTTGGTCTGTCGTGCGCCGCCATCGCGTTGTCCAGCCCACGGTATGTCACCATATTGAGAGTGACGTGTACATAACTTCCTGTGATCTGTGCGATAATTATTTTCGATCAACGTATTTGCAGCTTCTTGAAAGCCACATATAGTGGGGCTTCTATTTCTAATATTGAATGAGTGCCTTAGATGACCCACGACTTTGAATATATTTGGTACACATACATAGTTTGAACGCTACATGACCATGGAAAAGAGAGTGAGCGAGACTGAAACCGGCTAATTCTCGACCGGCTGTTTTCAAGCGGAAAGAGAACCAATTTTGTGCCGCAAATTGTGTTCTGGGTAGTTGGGCTTTTATAGGTCATGTTCAAATAAAAACCTTGGCGAGCATAAATACCCTGTCAGTGTCCCTTTAAATTGTCCTTACAAGTGTGTTCATTTCGCTATAGTACTGCTGCTTGGGAAATGATAAAGTGGCTTTTAAATGCTAAAAGCAATACCATGCACATAGACACAAGGCCAAAGCCATACTTTTGTGTCAAAACGTTTTTATGTTGTTTGTGGTACTCTTAATAAACATAAAAAATGGAAATAAGAATTAAAAACAACACCACCACCACTCTGCTTGAATTGTATATTTGGCCCCCACTGTGGCTTGGAGTGCTGGAACATCATACTAAAGTGTGCCCTGACAGGAAGTCCCTGATACCTCCCATAGGAATAGAGCAGCTGCTCTGTTTGCTGTGCATTTCAGGAACACTTGAAACACTTTGCCACTCCATGCCAGGAATGCCAGCACCTACAGAGGGGCTGTATGCTTCAGTAAGTGCAAACAAGATTTCTACAACTTAAAGCTCAATGCAATAGGTTTTTATTAAGCGCACAAAACATGCTAGTTAATCATGTGAAAATATCAGTGTGTCCCGCACACAACAAAAATGCAAAGCCACAGAGCCCAAAGGTGTGCGTGGCAAAATGCGAGACCCGCAGGCTGTGGCAACATCTGATGCTAACCCTGGTGCAATCTGCTATAGTCTGTTGCAACTCAAGAAGGTAGGGCGAGGGTAAGAAGGGCCGGGGAGGAGGAAGCAGACGGAACACTAAAGAGAGAAGGTTTCTCCCTCTTCTCCAGCGTTCCGTCTGCTTCCTCCTCCCCGGCCCATCTCACCCTCGCCCTACCTTCTTGAGTTGCAACGGACTAGAGACACAAGTAAGTACATAAACCGAGAAAAGTGACAGTGAACAAGTTCGTGAGGAGAGCATACAACGACCATGTTTTGAGCAGCTGGAGAATGTAGTACCTTGTTACTTGGAACTCAACAAAGAGGTTACGAGAAACGTGGCGTAATTAAAATGGCAGCCACAATTAAAATGGCAGATGCACCAACAAGAAAAAAAGACGTACCGTAGCAATCCGAGAGATAGTAATAGGTGGGTAGCGTGGGCCAATTTACAGCGACAAAAAGACGCGAAGTGCAATTTTTCAAACAGTAAGCCAAACACAGTACTACTACGGTGGGCTGCCTTCTAGGGCAGGTAAACTCTCGGGATATCGCAGTAGTCGCATACACTAGGGATGTTCTCATTACTCAAGTTCAAGTCGTCAGGTTACCAGCACGGCCACTTTTCAGTTCGCACTCTATTTCACGACTCTGAGTTTGCGGAGGATATAGGTTGCAAAGAACGGTAGTTTTAAAAATGCCGTTGGAGCTTGCACCCAGGAGCTCTGCAAAGCTAGCCGCAGCTTACGAAACGCGCTGGAGTCGGTGGCGGAGTGCCTCTCAGAGGTCGAGGTGTTCGTTGATGCACTCGATGAGCTCGGCCTTCTTGGCTGGACACCGGAGGCCCTTGCGCTTGCAGTACTCCTTCAGCACATTCACCGTCAGGCTGAAGAGCTGCGAGAGATCACGGCGGTTGGCAGGCGCGCTTCCACCAAGCGCTCCTGGTTGGCTTGTGCCGTGGAACGACCTGGACTCGCCAGGCAACGGCGCGCATACCTTGCGACGTCTGGCCTCTTCTTCCACGTCCACTGCCCCGGTACGGCTGTCGGGCCGAGCCTTCTTCGCAGCCGCCTCCCCGGGACCGGCCTGAACGGAATGTGCGGTCGGGTTGCCATCGCGAGAGGTTATACTTCAACGCATTCACCCCACAACCAAACGTTTACGAGAAATTTCCTGCACCCAGTCGCCTTGCTTGGAGGTCACGGGCACTCATATGTTTGGAAGTGTCTTTAATGTCCACAGATGATGTTATGGTCTAGAGCGGTGGTCTCCAAACGTTTTGGCTAAGGGGCCGGTTTAGCGAATTGTCCCAGTCTCGACAACCGGAAGAGGAGTAATTAAAAACAAAGAAAAACTAAATCAATAAGCAGAGGTAAGTGTTTAAACACAGAAATGAATGTTTGCGATTAAGTAATAAAACCTCTAAGGTGGATGAATACATATACTTCAATTTTAAATTTAATCTTTAGCTAATTATGACATTACGGAACTCTTGTGACCAAGAAAACTCGCCAAACATAAAAGTGTGGAAACTCAATACATTTGTGCACTAAAAAGACTAATGGGAATGATAAAACTGGCATTGTGACACAGGGCACTAAGCACAATATGTGTGAGAGCGCAACAGTTTTTTTTTATAGTTACACAGACACTAAGCAGGGGACTAAGAATGATAATGCTGGTGATTACAATGTTCAATTAAAGGGGAAATGCAACAATTTTTGTACTTTGCACAAATACCGATTAGAACAGATCCCTGACAGTTATGACCTGTGAAACACCCATTCGCTTTTCACCACATGCAGTTCAAGTCATAGAAAAAATTGAAGAAAACTGAGCAGCGTTCACCTCCTCAGCTCGCAGCCAGAACAAGAGGCCACGTGATCTGGAGCCGATTATATGCCGCCAATGTTGATCATAGCCATGCGCTGGGGTTGGCAAGGCACAGGACACACGCTGAGTTTTCGACATTGTTATGGTTTGGCTATTGTCGCCATTGCAGCGATTGGACACGGGCCACTGCCCGAAAGCTTCTCTAGCAATCGATTGTCACGCGAACGAATCGATTGCTCACACAATGCTCGGATCCAATCTACGAGCCGCATTCAAATGTCATCACTGGGCGGTACTGCGACCGCCCAGATACGTCATCAAGTTTTACGCAGGAGAGGTTGAATGAAAACGCTCGCTTTTGTCCTTGAAATTACACCGCAACAAAGGAGTTTTTCGGCCAGTGGCGTTGCGCGCAATCAGGTTTGGGATTGCTCGACTGATCAATAGGTCGGTGGCTGGGTGAACATCCTGCCCGACAAACTGTTCCGGAAACAGATACAATGTTCAAAGAGACGCGAGGCCACGTACGCTTCGCTTCCTCGCTGCCGTGGTAGGAGCACATCCGTCTGGAAAGGCAGCCTTGGTGAAGGCCTCCAGGTCCTTCTCCGCCTTTTGCTTCATTTTGTCGTGGTTCGGCCCTGGGAAGATGCACCCGGATTAGCCGCATCGGCTACACGAATCTAAGGTAGTCCCCAAAGGTAGCAGTAGGCATGTCGCAAATGAGAAAGGCAAGCCCTTCTATGTCTCTAACCCGCTTGTCATGAGCAATCCGCAATCATGCTGTGGTCTTGCGGTTTTTCCACCATGTCACCCTTTTGGCTGGTCCCAGTTGAGAAGGCGGTGAGGTGGGACAACGCTCAAAGCACCCTTGCGGCTTAAATGCGGGTGCCATCGCTGCAAACAGTGTTGGCAGACTCACGGGTGTAGTCGACGGAAGTCTCCACGACGTCCCGATCCAGAGCCAGGGCCTCGAGGCAGCGCCAGAACCTCTGGAGCTCTGCAAGGCACGGTACAAGAATGTTTACCTCCGAGGCAATGCGAATGGAGCCGACTCCCATTAACGTGGCTGCTATTGACGCGGGCCAACTAAACAATAATCCTTGATACTGAAGTGGACGACACTCTAATACAGTGGTTCTCGAATACTGTTCTGCGGACCTTTTGGGGTCCCCAAACACCTTTAGGGTCCCCAAAGGCCTCGATTGTCGGTCAAGTTGAGCAATAAAACTTTCCTTTTATTGACCCTGGCCAGCGCATGCGTACTGGTGAGTGCGAGTGCCAGTGCTTCGACATCAATTTTGTGTTTTTTTTTTCTAAGAAGATGTGAAGAAAGAAGTGTTTGAAGATCACGTCGTGCATGGCCTGCGCGAGAATCGGCGTCAATTTCATGTTTCTGTTCTACTAAGATTTCAGTTGCTACTCAGCGCTTGTCCAGTCAGTGTATCTCTCTTATTATGTCGTTTAGCACCCGAGACTGTGGTGGAGAAAAGGAAAAATTTTTAGTTGAAGAAACAGACACAGAAGAGAACCTCTGACTAAAAGTTTTTCCTTTTCTGCACCACAGTCTCGGGTGAATAACATGATCAGCTGCCACCAGCTCACCTGCGCACTCAGTCTTTTCAGTATCTCTCTTCTTTGTCCTCATCCCAGTGGTACTGTTTTTCACTATGAACTCCTACCAACTCACCCACATGCCCATTCTAATAGATGTTGGCTTTCTTGCAGAGCTAAGTAGATGAGTAAACCATGTGCACCGAGTGAGTAGGATTGATTGTTCTCCATTTCAGAGCCCAAAAGTTGGTTTGCACGCATTTAGTTTTCTTCACTTATTCATCTGTCATTCTACTTGTTCAATACTGCTCCTCCTCCCCGGTGTTAGGGGCAGGCACGTATCCAGGGGGAGGCCCATGGGGCCCTGGCCCCCCCCCCCCCCCCGAAATCTTCCATTTTGCTGGGACCTCCTCTCCCCCTCCCCCTCATATAGCATTTTGTCATGGGCGGGCCCCCCCCCCCCCGAAACAAAATCCTGGCTACGTGCCTGGTTAGGGGTACCCCATCACTTCCGCTGATCCACAAGAGATCTCCAAAACATCAGTAAGTGGGAACCACTGCTCTAATAGAAAGTGCAACTGGCTTTGTATTCAATGTCCGAGGCAGAAAAAATTGTGAGCCATTCCACTCTGTGAAGGTGGATGACCGGAGAAGCTGTTTAGCACACGACAGACGTGACAGAATTTTGAACAAAGGTACAAACACATTTATTTTCTTGATTGGTGGTCATAGTGACGAGACGTACGCACACACATGTCGAGAAGTATCGCCGCCCCGAGGAGCAAGAGGAAACTAGACGCGCCGGGACCGCCACCCGGAAGAAGGAAAGGAAATTAGGCACACAAGCGCTTGGAACGACGACAAGAGAGGGCGCTGCGAGCCCTCTCCGAGTTTTTGTTGACGCACATGAAAAATCCACGGAACCCTAACCATAAACAGCTTCGCTGTAAAACTGCGCAACAATCACACGACGTGATGCGTTCGACAGCAGCAGCTGCGCTGCTTATTCGTCGATGTGACGATGAAATTGATTGACATTGCGCCTATCATGTTTCATATGGTTATCTGATATTTAAATGAGATTGCGTTGATTTAGCATCGATACGTTGTTGATGAATATATGAATTTAAGGTTGTGATGCGTTTTCTCGCCAAATTTAGTGGGAAACTGAATTGGCGCGTAGGTCATGTAACGTCAATTTTATCCACTAAATTTGGTGGGGAACCTGAATTTGTCTTTAGGTCATGTGACATTAATTTTCCCGCCAAATGTAGCGGGCAAACTGTTCATTTTCGTTTACACTCACGCCCTAATGAGACCGGGGGAAGGGCCACAACTAGAACCCAGAACGAGGACATAAATGGGACGACGTGTGTGATCATTTTTGCATCCACAATGTCCTGTTTCCGTTCATTACGTTCAACCTGTACCAGCTTGTTTGCACTCTTACATTTTGTATGTAAATTAATCAAAGCGGAGGACACCCTAGCGTGACGATTAGACCAGCGGTCCACAAACCCCAGGGTCTTCGAATTCGATAGTAGTAGTCCCACATGTCCGACTGACCGGGATTCTCGAAGTTGTCCGGGTGGTAGGGGAAGCGCAGTTGCTGCACCAGCTTGCTGGCCAGGGACACTAGGGAGCGTGGTGCCGAGCTGGAGCGGCAGTCCAGCCCCTGCAGGCGGCGTCGGTCGTCGCTGAACGGGAGCTGGACCACGTGGAAGCCCGGTGGCATCTGCTGCAGGCCGTGGGAGTCCCTCTCCTCCTCCTGCGCCCGTTTCGCACTCGGTACTGGGAAACGCCGGTTGACCCGCCGGACGCTATGCCCGTCTGTCGTAATCTAAGGTCTGCGGGAGAAGCTCCATTTCCGGCGAGGGCTTTCCAGCTTCGATAATGCTTTGGCATCTCGCAAGCACACCTGAAGACAACGAGCAATTGCTGGAGGCAAACCTTTCCCTGCAGATACCATGTTGCAAAAGACTACACAGGCAGATATAGACTGGTGGGCATCCACTGGTAAGTATGCACCAGTGGGTATTTATTGGCAAATTAGGAACTTTTTAAGGGGCATTAAAGACGATACATTTCCATACCTGCCAAGTTTGGAGAAACCAAATCCGGGAAAAAGTTTCTAAACATAAATTAAAAATAATAAATATTGACAATGAATTTACATGAAGACAACTTCATTACATCTGTATTACACTGCTCATGATAATGAGATGCAGCTGGGCCTCGCTATCATTGCTGCCGCCTGTTGCGACGGCAAAAACTTGTTGTTTAAGTGCAAGGCGGGGGGTTAATTTCGGCTTTTTGGGAGATTTTTCTGTCAACCATACGAAATGGTCGAAACTCGAGAGTCTCCCCGGTAATACGGGAAACTTGGCGGGCATGCATTTCCTCTAGAAGCGATATTGTTTTGCTAGTAGGTGGTTCACCGACCGTTCTTTTGGTTCAGGAGAAGGGGGAAGGATTACGTTATGACTAGAGCTGGGTTGGCACTGTCTGGTATGCCTCCGCTTCTTTTCAATGGCGATAAAATCTGACCCTCATTGTCCACAGTGTGGATAAACAGTTACCTATTCAATCTGAGCAATGGCTGCAATAATTTATTCGTGAATACGCACGGCCACATGCGAAACAACTCGGCAGCACCCGGAGCAGAAGCTTGCACCGCAGACTCGGACACTGCGAGACCCTCTCACGCATTGGCTGCCACGAGGGTTTTCTTCAAAGCAGAGCCCCTTCCCCGCGTGTCTACGACGGGAGTCACTCTGGGCTATGAGCAACGCATGCACCTGCCCAATACCACCCAGAAAACGAGGCCCGCGCCTTTCCTCCTCCAACGTAATCGCTAGTGGATCCATGCAGTGCCGCCTCGCTTGCGTCAGCAGTGCAGTGCCACCTCGCTTTGCGGCGACCCTCGTCAAGCTTGAACGTGTTTGCCGCTCGGGGCGGATCGGGAGCCCACTAACGATGACGTCGTGCGCAGAACTTGTCTTCTAGATGCCTCCTAGAGGTCATGCAGTGGCTCACCTGTGCAAGCAGGTAGACCAGCTTGGGTGCCTGGGCTCCTCGAGAGACCCAGTAGCAGACCGGTGCCACTTTGTGGCGCAGGCAGCTCTGCAGTAGCGCCGCAAAGAGGCGCGTGCTGCCCCGTATGGTGCCCTCATCCGGGTACACGAAGTGGGACGGCCGCACATGGTGCTGGGCCCTCAGCCGCTCCAGGGGCTTGAAGCCCAGCAGCTGCAGCCCTGGAACAGCAGGCACCACGCACGGTTTGCCTCGACACCAATGTTGGTGGTAACCTGTTACCGGCGTTACTGGTAATGTGCTCCTTCTTTGGGTAACATAGGAACAAATTTGTAACAATCTCGAAATAATGACGGATAAGATACCGTAAAATCCCGTAAGGACGCCCTCCCTCAAGAGATTGCCCATCCCGTTTTTCTGGCAAAATGTTTGTAACATAAAAGATGAAAGACGTTTACAAATCTCTGTATTGCGAAATTAAGGCACAGTTCCTGAGGAGGGGGAGGAGAGGGTACAGGGGAGAGGGTATGCCCCTCCTCCGTACCCTCTTGTCCTCCTCCCATTTCCTCCTTTCCGCTTCTCCTCCAACTTAGTTTTCCCGCTAAATTTAGCGGGAAAATAACGTCACAATACGTGGTGTCATGTCACCCATGAACAAGTTCGTTACTCCGCGGGGAACTCAATTGGTGTTGAGGTCATGTGACGTCAATCTTCCCGCTAAATTTAGCGCAATTACACCGACGCCGCTCAGCCCGGAAACGGGCGCCTAAGAGCTGAGCTCTAAAATTTCGAAACATCGCCCACCGCCCCCATTCCCGTCAAGCGTCACGCAATATTTGACAGGAACTGCATCAACCGCACGATCTGCGGTACCGGTACGTCTGACAAGCGAATTCATGCCAGGTTACCGAATTTTTGTCCGCGATCTGCGTGCGCAATATTGCCGCGCGCACAGCTGGCCAAGTAGGCAGCGCGGCCGTGGACTAACGGCTATCGTGCTTGCCTTCCAGGCGAAGAGCCCGGGTTCGATTCCTGGGAGTTACTCGTCTTTTATTTATCCTTTCAGTTTAATGTTCTGGTGAATTCGAGAACAATGTTGTTTATTCTAGGTCTGAATGTTCTACGCGTCGAACCTTCTACGCTGATTATTCCAGAAGCCCACTTGTGTACATAAGGGGCTTCGCGTGGCGAGTTAAAGTCAGTTTCGCCCCAGCGTTCGACTCTGCTGTTAGGCCGACTTCGACGCCCGCGACGCTCTGCTTTCTTCTGTTCCATTTTTGTTTTGGGCACAAGTTCGCCTCATTAAACGTTTTAGTTTCCCCAGTTATTCTTTGTTTCACCTTGTCATTCGTGACAATATCGGCTCCCATAACATGCCAGTTGTTCCCGCGTGTATATTGCACCATGAAATGTGAATCTGCTGCTCCTGCGATTTGCAATATGTGTCCTCATAACATAAGAGTTTGCAGCGGATTCCCGCGTTTTTGTCCGCGATCTGCGCACGCAATATCGATTCCTGTAACACGAGAGTTGTTCCCGCTTGAAGCATCATAACAACAAAATTGCAAAGACAATACACACAAACAGGACACACATTCAAGAGACACACAGCGCTGACTTACAACTGAATTGTATTTTTGGGTTCTGTGCGAGGAACGAGGAATACGAAATTGCTTTCTATTCTTGTCTTTACGAGAGGCGCAACAATATTTTTTTGTATCTCACTGGCGTCTCATCTCCCCATGCGCCGAAAATTCTTGCTCTTTGTTTGATAACGTCAAGGACGGGGCACTAATACATGCATCTTTAAGTCGTGCAATCCTTTCTGCCTCAATGATCTCTCTAGTAAGCTTCTGGCTACTTCTACCTATAACAGAACGCCGCATAAAGCCAGCCTCACACCCACAATCGCGACAGTGTAGCACCAACTCGCCCAAGCTGCCATCCTCACATGCATCGTGAAATGCGATTCTGCCGCATCCGCGATCTGCGGTATTCATTCCCGTGACACGCGAGTTTGTAGCGGATTCCCGCATTTTTGTACGAGATCTGCGCACGCGATATAGGTTACCCTGACGGGCAAGTTTGTAGTGGGTCCCCGCGTGTTTATTGCACCACGAAACCTGAATGTGCTGCGTCAGCGATCTGCGATATCCGTCCCCGTGAGATGCTAGATCTCGGCGGGTTTCCTGCAGGTCCTTTGCACTGTGAAACGCGAATCTGCTGTGTCCACAACCTGCGGTATCCTTTCCCTGGACACAGGAGTTTGTAGTGAATTCTCGCGTGTTTATTGCATCGTGAAACGCGAACTTGCCGTGTCTGCGATCTGCGGTATCAGTTCCCGCATCACATGGTTGGTAGCGGGTGCCCTGATGTTTATATTTAATTTTTGATAAAGTTTTGCTGTCGCATCCCCAAAGATAGCCTATCCCATGTTTTTCATTATTTATCTTTCCATTTTGGGTGGGCGTTCTTACAAGATTTTACGTAGTTACTCATTATATTTTCTTCCCAGCTAAAAAAAATTAAGCTTCAATTTTAGTGTTTTTAGGCCCCAAGTCATATATTCTTGCACTCGTCCCATTTACCTTCAAAATCAGAACCGTAAAAAAGATAAGGTAATTATACGTTAATTTCTGCATGCTTCTTAAGGTATGGCGCTTCTGCATACCTGCAACGTCGAAACAGTAAAATGTTTTAGTCCATAAAAAGTAATGAAAATGTCATGTGTGTTACTTTTTGTCAATAACGGTAGCATATTCCTTTTATTTAAAGGTAACCTACTAAGTCGGTAATGTGTTCCTTTCATGTGCACAAATGAGTGGTACTATATTTCGTTACTTTTTTTCGGTAACGCCTGTAACACTGCTTGACACACATTTTCACACATTTTATATTAAAGGAGTAGACTCCGGCAGTTGTTTGAGCTGTCCAAGCAAGCTGCATTTGCCGAATTTTCCGCCTTTGCTCTTTGCGGCATGCTACTTAGTGCTATCTTTAAATTTCGACTAGCTATCAAGAAAATGGCAGATGAAGTGGATGCCAAAAACTAAGCATTCAAATTTTCCCACACTTTCCAGTGATGTAACATAGCTGTAAGGCACGAGCGGTCATCTGGAAAACGGAGCATCTCGCACATTTTGTTTCGTGCTGTTGAGCCAGTGCTGAAGTGAGCTTCTGCAGCATTCATTTCACACCATCAAACGTCTCGTAATCACTTGGGAACAGGTTCTACCACCCAAATGGCGAACTTGTGCTTGCTGCTGGCATCACTTTCTTGGCATCGCCAAAAGAGACTTTCGTTTGAAAAAACAAAAACCTGCGAGGACCAAAATTTAAAACTGAATAACTAACGTAAAATACAGAGCAAGCGCCCACTCCAAATCTGAAGATAATCACAAAAAAATAGGGGATGGGTGCATGTGAGGTCATCAATGTTACATATATATATGTACTGTGCATATTTTTTCAGATGTTTCCAATTTTGGGGGTGGGCGCTTAGTGTGGAACGGGCAGATACACGGTATTCTACGGTATGCAGAAAATGTTAGCTTCACAGAATATTTGAGTTACTAGTTCAGTCGCACTTATTGGTGTGTCGAACAAATTTAAAGGAGAATGTACGGCCGAGAACACAGCACTTGGACAGCATGCCCGACCTCACCTGGGGGCGCCATGGCCTTCATCTGCTTCAGTTCAGAGAGGTCAAAGAGGGCCTTCTTGCCCCCGTACTCCTGGCACTTGGCAATGTCTCCTGGCATCAGAACTTCCCCGTTGTCCTGCACGAAGGATGCCACAGTTGGCGCGACGCCTCAAGTGCGACGGCAAAGGAAGTCCCGCTTAGGCGCTGTAGGCACAGCCGTGGAAGACGTCTAAGGATGCGACTCGGGAACGATATTACTTTCTAGAGCAGCCAGAAAAGGGGGTAGATTTCTTCTTTCCATTTGAGAAAGAGGGAAGCCCTCTTTTCTGCAGGGAGCAACTCGGAATCAGGCACCACTGCCGTAGCACCGAATTTTCCACGTCGCCTTCAAGAGATGAGCGCTACGCCAACATTTGGCAGGGACTCGCATTCTCGTTGATGGAACTCGAGTCCCAGCCGAATACCGACGGAGTACTCGTGCCCAATCTGTGCTCTTTGCTCGCCTCTAGTAGGTGACGAAGAAAATTCGGCACTACAGTCTACGCTCATTATAACAGATCTGGTTACAACAGACATTTGGATATAACATACCAATTTGTGAAGATCGGTTGGTTTTCCTCTACATACCATTGGCTTAATTTTATATCTGCATACTACATACTCCTTTTACAGCAGACCAAAATCTTGGTAAAAATCAAGGTCTGTTATAACGAGCTTGGACTGTATATGGCCTCGCTATCTAGAAGACACATTCTTTTTGGGAGAGGTGAAAAAAGTGCGAGGGCAATGGAGAGGACGCTGGGAAAGGGATTTCTGCCTGGCAGAAGATGATTCTGTAGGTAGCAGAGACCAGAGATAATTTCCAACAGGTAATTGTTTGTATGAAAACGGGAGCCAAGCTCCCTGGAAACCAAGAGTAACAAATCTCTGCACCTGCATTGGCATGACGAGTAGCATGTTAATGGCGAGCGAAGCGAGGCCCCCTCACAATTTATTGCCGGTCGATGTTTATGTGCAGGTGCCGTTTCCACAACTCTAGAAAGTAATCGAGCGTCGAACGATTACCGCTCGGAAGAACGCAGCGGGGAAGGGTGCTCTGCGAGAATATGGCACCTGGAACGTGCCTGGCTAGTGCGTTTACCGCGTCCAAAAACTGGCTCCTCGATTCCTGTCGCCGGCCGCGATTTTGGCATTGTCACAGGAGTGATGGCGGATGTTGCAGACGCCCGTTCCACTGCCCGTTCCACTGTTCAGCTTGGCAGCCCAGAAAAGCTTTAGCAGCACGGAGTTGGGATGCCGCAACAACAGTGACACTCGTGTTTGCTCATGCTTTTTGATGGAACTTGTACGACCAACCACCAGGATGACGACATCCGACAGCGCGACGGCTTTTGCTGCCACTTTGGGGCAACTTTGGATGAATGGGACGCTAAAGATGCCAGTCGGTCCAGGCAGCGTAGCGAGACAGGGCGCAACCCACCTGGGCGTACGTCAGCCTGCGGCTGAGCAGCTCCTCGTTGGTGTCCCTGGCGAGGCGGATGGGGAAGGGTTTGCCCGTGGGGCGCACCAGGTTGTACAGGGACAGGGACAGCTGCAGCCCAGAGCCCAAGCAGAAGGGCAGCGACGCCAGGCGCCGCTTCTTGTGGTCCTTCAGGCGCACCCTGGGGACCAGCAAGAGTAACGTGTTTGCACGATTATAACGCGCACCTTTTTTCCGGAAAATGCGAGTTAAATTTTGCATGCGCGTTACAATCGAACCCATGAACCGAAATTTAAAAAAGTCAAACCTCCGTCATGTCCACATAGTATGCTAGGTGGCGCAAGCTACCACCTGTTTCAAAGGTACAGCCGCTATCTATTTATCCATCTTTCTATCCCGTGGTCCAACTAAAGTGAACTCGACGTGACGCCATCTTTTGCGTTCCTGATGGTCACACCGGTCACTCCCGTTTCGCTCATGTGTTCTTCAGTTGTATTGGCAAGATAGAGAAAAGGCGCGTTCATTATGAGGCGTCTTTCAAGCGCAAAGTCATCATCCTTGCGGAACAGGAAGGCAACCGAGCTGCGCCACGAGCATTGGGCGTCCCGGAGACGTGCGTGCGCGACTGGCGTAAACAACGGGCCAGGATTTTCGCCTGCAAAGCTACGCGGAAAGGGTTCAAAGGCCCCCAACGTGGACGCTTTCCAGAGCTCGAAGACTCTCTAGTGTGGTTGTTTCAAGTGTATGTGTGAGTTTACTCGTTCCATAAAATGTGTCTTTCAGGTATGTGGTATTCACCCTCCCGCGGTGCGATCGGCATCGAGTTATTTTTCAAATATTTGAGGGCTAAATATACCTGCGCGTTACGATCGGGGGCGCGTTACAATCGTGCAAACACGGTAGCTCTGCTCAGATTTAAGTGCAGTGCGGTGAACAGGGATACTCAAACCAATGCATCCCCTTTGACCAGCATCCCATGAGGGTGCGCGGCGACATGATAGTTGTCTACCGCACGGCACCGGTCACATTGCGTCTCTGCCAAGGTTCACGAAATACTAAACAGGGATTGCCCGTCTAACTCCTTTCTTCGTTTCTTGGGTAACAACACATTTTTGCAGGGACAAATCTGCTAGCTTGTAACAAACTCCCATTACTGTAGGGGACACACCTGGAGAACCCATTCAAGTTGCCGGTCAGTTGTGCTAATCCACTTATACTGGAAAACTACCAACACAACAAAGCCGTTTTGAAAAATGTTAGAGTATGTCGTGCAGTGAGATCCGATTATGGTCGTTGTGCTAGTTTCGGGACAAAATGTGACTACCTACAACTGGAGAGTAACTACAGTTTCTTCAACCATAAGTACGAGCCAAGCTAAAGCCATTTTGCAAGCCCGTTGCCTTGACCGGCGTTTGCACTGCAGAAGCACACACGTCCAGTACGCAAAGCTCGAAGCTTGGAGGCTGCTCTCGAAGCTTACACTCCATTTGCACTCGAGGGACACGATTGAGGCGGCTTAATCGGAGCATGGGTTGCAGTAATGTCGTTAGTTGGGCGAGTTGGTAATGATTGAACATGGTTAAAATTGCGCACAAACAGAAAGGAACAGTGAAGAGGAAGAGAGAAGAGACAAGCGCTTGTCTCTTCTCTCTTCCCTCTTCACTGTTCCTTTCTGTTTGTGCGCAATTTTAACCATGTTCAATCATGGGTTGCAGTCTTTCGAGCTTTCACTGCGCACAGTCACCGCACTGAAGTTGACCAAGAACTGTTGCATACCTCTGCAACAATTCCTCCAGCTTGTCCGAGGCCTCGGGGAATTCATCGCCATAGATTTCGTCCTTGCTCACCAGATCCTGGAACGTGCGAGGTAAAACAGGCAGACTGTTTAGTCCGATGCATCAAGGAACGGCGCACGTCGGGCACAGCTCAAAAACTCTCCGTCGGCCCAGTACACTCGTTGATCGTGCTCGAAATAACGGCCCGTGACACAAAATTAACTATAAATCCGTCTTTGAGGGCTTCTCGAGCCTCAGATGAGTATTATTGATATTAAATCGCCGTACTTCTTCAAAAACAGATGTTTTCAAACATTGCTCCCAAAGTGCCCTCCGACGACGTCCAGTACGCAAAGCTCGAAGCTTGGAGGTTGCTCTCGAGCTTACACTCCATTTGCACTCGAGGGGACACGATTGAATTCAGTATCGCTATTCTACCATTAGTATTAGTATCCATATTTCTACTAGTAACATCACTAATTCACATCACGCACACACTAACTCTGGAGCGTGGGGTTGGACGGGTGGACATAGACCAGCGTGCATGAGTCCGCTCTGCCCGTCCCCACTCTTGAGGGTTCCAGTCAGTGCCTGGGACACGTCTCCGACTAGTGCGTTTACCATGTCTAAAAAAGTGGTCCCCAATTTCAGCCCGATGATGATGTAGATTTCTCACGTACTCGACCCTGGCGGTGTTGCAGCAGTGGTGGTGGATCTGGCAGACGCTGCCGCAGGTCTCTCCATCTCGACAGTCCACAGAAACTTTGGTAGCCACAAGTTTGGATGCCGCAGCGACACTCACGTTCGACCTACTTTTTGCTGCAACTTTCATGCCCAACTGCCAGGATTGCGACATACGTCAGCATGACACGCCGGCTCCTGCGATGCCATTTGCTGGCACTTGGGGGACCACTTTCGATGTACACGCTAGACGCACCAATCGGAGACGCGCATCGTAGTTACAGTGCCCGAGCCTAAGCAGTTCGCCCCGGACGTATGTGCCACCGCGGAGACACCCCCGTGATGGTGCGTGCACAACAAAAAAAAAAAATGAGAGACAGGCAACGAGAGTAGGAGCGGTCCCCTGCCCAGCTCACCTGGTAGAGCAGCTTTGGACGGAAGGCCCCTCCCCCGGGTGGCTGCAGGTGGATAAGGTCCACCTCCACCCCGGACTGGTGCAGGTCCTTGGCTTTGCGTGCGTGCCCGCTGGTCCAGTTGGGCCGAGCCCGCGTGCGGGTCGTCCTGGTTGGTCAGCAACAGCAGCCGCCGCTGGCCCACGGGGCTGTCCCCCCACAAGACGATTAACCCCCGCCTAGTTTTCGTACACCGAGCGGCCTTTTGTTCCTTTTAATGTGAAACATTTTTTGGCTAGGTGTTCGGCATTTCGTGAAGCCCTAAAGCGAAGCCTGGATAAAAGCGTGGCCACAAGCCTCGACACCGGTTGGTTGACGGGTGGGAGAAAGGGAGTGAGGTGCTCGACGCTGATTGGTTGACGGGGAGGTCATGTGACCGGGGGTGGAGTGAGGAGAGGTGGATTAGACGGTTCTGGAAGATCGCCAGGTTTATCATTTCAAGTGTACACGTGCCGCACATTAAATGATGTGGTGAAGAGTGCCGTGAATGTTGGCGCCTGGCCGAATAGGGTAGACGTGCTGCTAAATGATAATATAAATATTTGTGATGCTAGAATGTTTCATGTATGCAACACAATAGCTTAGCAATTTGCCATAAATTGTTTTCTCTAAACTGCGACATCTCGAGACATTCGAGTACCGCAAGATGCTCCACTCCGGCTAAGAGCTGTGAAAGTCGCCGGGCATGGAACTTCTGAAAGACATTTTAGAGCGCAGCTCTTAGGCACCTGTTTCCGGCTTGAGCGGCGTCGCCGTGCGTTGGCGTAACCGCGCGGTGCATTATGGGACGCGTGACGTCACTGATGATGTCATCAATGACGTCACTGATGACGTCATCGGCATCCGCATCACCATCGTCATCATCATTGATGACGTCATCAGTAACGTCACTGATGACGTCATCGGCATCCGCATCGTCATCATCACTGATGACGTCATCAGTGACGTCACTGAAGACGTCATTGTCAAGTGACCCCCCAGGGCATGCGACCCCCCCAGTACCCTTTCCTCCTCCTCCTCAAGAGCTGCGCTCTAATTCGGCGTTACAGGGAGGTGTAAACGGCTTTCACTTTTTAAAAACTTCCCAGATCTGGGGCGTAGGCAGTTTTTAAGACATTATTTTTGGGAGTGCCGTTTCAAAGAAACTAAGTTACAGTTGCCTGAACAAATATGTAATTAAGCCAAATATACATAGTTATGTTCTCCTTGCATTTAGTTAAAGTGGTTAAAAAAAGTAACTAAGCTAGGCTTCAATTACTTCGAGAATATCCGAGGCATGCTGCGAGTGCACACTGGGAGTTTATTTTCCAACGTAGAAAAGATGTCAATTCGGCCCTCTGCTCGCTGTAGTGTTTGAGGAAGTGACAACATGCAGCAGCGTTGATGTTCAGACAAATTCAATGCCAGTTTTTGCATTTGTCAGAATGATTTTGATAAGTAAAGGTAACTTAACGAAATTACAACTTAATCCCCAAGGTTGGAGTTACAGTTAGCGAGGTTTTATTGTAACTTAAGAGGTGTCCAACTAATTTCAATAGCTCAAATTACTTTCAATCAGTGATCGCCCCCAGAAAGCTTAAATGGCGCTGGGACAGGATCACAATGTTGCCAGCACTCACCACTGGGAGAACATGAGGGCACAAGTCCAGAGGGCATCCGCAAGGCAAACGCTGCCGTGCCCATACTGCTCTCGAGACTTCTTGTCTGAAAGCAGAACAACTGTCCCTAACAATTCCTGCTTCAATTTGGACAGGGTCGCTGCAAGGGTAGCAAACATTTATCACAACCGACGATAGGCTGGAAAATAAAGGACGTTTCGCTGCCAAAGATGCCGCCATCGGCGTCGATGGCGGCCGTTGGCGATGCTTCGACTGCGTGCGTGCAATCTAGAACCCCCGTAGACAGTGAAATGCCGTGGGTTCGGCGGCCTTGAACGAGCACAGGCCACACGCGAAAGGCGCCCGATTTGACACTTCTACAATGCCAAGGAGTCTACAAGCTCCCCGAGAAGCTTTCAAAGAGTTGCCCAGATTTTTCTGTAGCAAAGCGCCATTTTGTTGCTCCAGATTCGCCGGCCTGGAGGTTGTGGAATTACCTTTGATGAGCGACTCCAGATTTAGCACCGTTGTGGCTCCCGGGCACTCCAGGGCTTGTACGACGTACACGTTCTTGAAGCGACTGGGGTTGCTGTCTTTCTCCTGGGAGTGGCAGACCGGGCAGTTGGTTCACTCGCAAGTTCAGGCACCAACGGGAACTCTGGCACGTGTGCGAGTGTACAGTCCACTGCCCAGGGAGGTCTCCACATTCGGAACACTGCCACAGTTCTGGGCAATGAACTACCGGTCGGTTGTGGCATGATCGGCGCTACCCAATCACACCATAGGAAAGTCATGCTATTCAATGTGCAACTCATGTGCGTGTAATGTGTAACTGTTAATATTTGGCATAAAATTCAACATTTATTACCAAATGTTAACGTGACTTTAGAAATGCTTCTTTTGCACCCCCTAATTTTCTGCCTCAAGCATTACACATAGAGGTTTCAGTAATCACTGAAAGACACCGATTAAAATGATTAAGCATTTACATTATTTCTAATGTCTTGCAAGTTAAAACTACCTCAGTTATGTGATCAAAAAGGCTCAACCATAATCAAATAAGTGTATCTTATATTCAAGTTGTTGCATTTTGCTTAATAAGTGCACCATTGTTTGCTTCTTTCTGTAAAATTTCCACAGAATTTACTTGCCCGAGTCATGCACATACAGCAGATACCAATTAACTTCAATTTTTTGCTAGTGAAATAAACGCTGATTCATTCCTGTCGGAAAACCAGTGGCTCATATCGACATAAAGGCATTAAAAATGTGCTTACAGTCACAAAGAAGAGAATTTCTTACCGTTCCAAAGAGCACTACCCCCACTTTATCCTTGGGGCTGCTGGTGATCTTGTTCAACATGGTACTCTTGGCAGCCTGAGGTAAAAGCACCGCATAGACTGTTCACCAAAAGCGGGTGAAGGTGTCACTATACACTGGAGTGAGGCGCAGTCTCAGCAGACATCCATTCGACAACTCTAGTAACTACAAAGATTGCCTAATGGTACGTTTACACCTTGCGGATCCGCCAGCGAATCCGCCCAGCTTTGCCGCTGGGGCGAAACGCTGGGCGGAAAAGCGCGGCGGCGAGCCGCTTAGGTCCGGGACCTATTTCTGCCGCTGAACGAGGCGTTTCGCTGACCGGAAGCGACATTCCTCGCGCAGCGCGACGCTGCCTACGTCACGACTTCCGGGAGCAGCAGCGCCCGGGAGAGACGGCCGTGGTGGGAACTCTCGCGCCTTCTCGTCATATTTGACAGGATGTTACGAGAACAGCTGCCGCAGCCGGCGCCGCCGCCGCCGCTCGAGGGAAATAGATGTAAACGCAATCCGCTCGTCGCCGCCGCCGCCGGAGCGGATCCGCTCCCGCGGCAGCGGATTTCCTCTCAGATGTAAACGTACCATTAAGCATAGTTTTGCTACTATCCAGCTCACTTTTTATTTTGACAACAATATCACCATGTCTGAGTTTAAGACAAATAGGTCACGCATGTCCCGTCATCCGAGCATGCTGAAGCGGGCTTTATACTCTTACTAATTCAAACTCTGAGAAGCCACAAATTTTGTTTGAATTACTAGAAATTCACCTAAATAACATGATGCAAGATAAAATTATGTTTTTCTATATGGATGGCTACACATACAAAGCAGATATTTGGTGATTTACTGTATATGGGCCTAGTATTGTTTTCCCTCGGGTTTCAGTTGTTTATCCCTGGTCCGTCAGATGCCTCCCTTGGAGTTTCGATCAGGACCGGTCGATCGTGGGGTGCTGCAATGGCTGGAGAGTCGCTTGTTTGTGGTGGCCTCAGTGACGCTCAGGCTCGGTGGTCGGGTAAATATGTATCTATTTACAAATGGCGAACAACTTTTACAAGATAAAACAAAGAAACGTCGCACTTCTGCGTATTGTCGCTCGTGATAGCCTAGGTCAACGTTGATGCGCCTTGGCGCCAAGTGCCCAACTGCGCACGTTGTGAACAAACTCTATCGTCGCACACGACAAACTTACGCGGCCCTCGGACCACGGGAGACAAACGTAGCAATCCGCAGACCCATCTCAACTCACGATCGACTAGTCCTGATCGAGACTCCTAAAGAGGGCGGTCGACAGGACCGACTGGATCCATGATCGAAACCCAAAGCAGGTGTGCCACACATGAAACACTGGTCAAATGTGTGAGATAAGTTTAATCATCCCTCAAAAAATGTTGTCTATCGTGGACTGCTTAGACAGCACATGACACATCAAAACAAAATTAAGTTTGTTCATTAAGCAAAAAAGTTGTCTATTGCAGACTATCAGCCCCACTGAGCATGTCTCTTACCGAGCACCTGTGCACTGCGGAGAAGCCACAGCCACAAAAACAAGTACTGTGAGTGATGCTTCTCTGTGGTGCACCGGTGCTCGGTAAGAAGTGCGCTCAACGGGGCCGTGAAAACAAAAAGTAGGAATTGCACGAAAACGCCGTTCAAATTACGCAGCATATAAATACACTGAAAACATAGCGGGACAACCAAATATTTTAAATTTGTTTGAATTAACCAGAAGTATGAAATACCAGAGTTTGAATTGTAGCGTTCCTACTCACTCTACGCTGGACTACAGTCAAAGCTAATGGGTCCTTGGGTTCAGTCACGAACCAGATGGACACAATGCGATAGTATGCACATCATAGCACATGCTGCATGGTTTCTAACTGGCTCATGATTGGACCTTGTAGCCAGTAGCTTTGGTTTCAGTGATCGTGGGATGGGGCGCGATGAAACGGGGGTGCTCGTGACTGCTGGGGTGTGTCTAGACACACGAAGTTCATTTTCCAGAACCTGCCAAAGACTCACCTTCAGGCATTGGGTGAATGCATCCTCTTCATCTGTCGCAACAAACATGCTTTTGGTGGCGTCGATCAGGAAGATGACGCCATCTACTGCCTGTTTGTAGTCCTGTTGAAGCAGAACACCGAGATTAAAGGGATACTACAACGAAATTTCGGCGCTCATTTCTTGGTCTATCTGTGTTCAAAAGAGCAGTATCACATGGAACATACCAATATCTTGTTAAAAAAGTCTCGAAAAGGAATTTTAAAACGAATTAAACGATTAGCAAAGAGCACCTGGTGGATGTCGCTAATGCCTCGTTTGTAATGCTCGTCTAGGAACCTTGACAGCTAGTGACGGAGGTCGCCTCGCCTCCGGCCACGACGAGAGAAGGGGGAAGGAGGAATGCCCCTCTTCCCGAGAATCCCTTTGTGTGTCGCAGAAGTCGCTATTGTCCCCCTACAAGATTATAGAAGATTAACCCGTCACTCAAAATTCGTACAAAAACAGCCGCTTCAGTGAGCTGGAACGACTAGGCCATCCTCTCGACGTCAGCCTCGCCGTAGCTTTGCTCGTCTTGAGACGACCTACGTCACGATTGCATTGGATGTCACGTGCTCTAAGCTGGGCCTTCTCCGAGCAGCTTGCCAGAGTGGGCCGTTTATAACGAAAAATACAGCCACCAGGATCAATATACAAACGTGCGATTGTCATTTACGGATATTGTGGATCATATCAAACTTATTTCTGAACACGACGGGAATATTTCAAATTTCGTTGAAGCATCCCTTTAAAACTCTAAGTGAGCACAATATATTTCACGAAACACAACTATTTTACAACACGAATGCTAATAAGAATCAACATTCAACGAGTGCGTTGATAACCATTCAACTATGGAAAGGCAAACACATGCGAGACAAAATGAACCACATATTCTTTCACCTGCACAAGAAAGGTTGTGCTGAAGTTAAAGGAATGTGCCATCTGTTCCATCTCATTCCTATCGTTCAACTAGTTGGCAGATATTTTTGCCTTGCAGAAAGCTCGCCTCCCGAGCTCTCCGACCCTGTGGAAACAGCTTAGTTCGACAGCCTCATAACACTGACTGCTGCGGGCTTCTAAGTCCTTGTTCAAAGGGAAGCTGCAGCACTTTTCAAAAAATGAGGTGTTAGGAACAGACTTCTATAGCTTATTGTCCCGTGAATTCAGTTATCACACTGGGCAGAAGAAAACGTAAACTGCATTTATTTTTAGACGTACGGCAGCGATTGCCGCAGGGGCATGCTGCAAGCCTCTCTGCCAACTGTCACGTCTAGCGTCGCGATGTCATCATCAGCATCCCCGAGACGGCTTAGTGGCAACGTTACTAATTAGCTCAGTTGTGGAACTTCCGTGAAGGAAAATATCCCCCCCGCCCCCCATTCAGTCTGCCCCTCCTGTTGTATCAAGAGCTATCTAGATTTGATTCAAAGCTGTGTATTCCGTGCAATACGGTGAAAGGCAATCTATAGCCGGTGACAGGTCAAGAACGAAGTGGAAACTCCCTTCACCTCCCACTTCTTTCCACTTCAGTAGAGCGAACGATGGAGAGGAGGTGACCTCCTCTACACCATTCGCTCCGCAGAAAGTGGCAAGAAGTGGGAGGAGCTTCCACTTCGTTCTTGACCTGTCACCGACTATACACGAACTCATCTCTGTTACGTCACGGCGCGGTGGTGGCGCGTCGGTCGCACTTCCGGTCTGGGGCTGTGGGCGGAAGGCCCCATGTGAGGCGTGTATTCCTGAGTTGTTTTGAAAGGAACCTGACGAAAACATGCCTTTTCGTCAAACCGCCGCGACTGGGGCTGTACTAAAGAGTCGAGAAAGGTTTGAAGATCAGTTTTCATGTTCTCGGCTCGTCCGAGGACCGTGGATATTGGGCGGGAAGCACTTTGGGTTGAATTCATGGATACTTATGGTCATCAGATCTATTTGTTTTGTTCCAACATGAACGCCGGAAAACCGTCAAGTTGTACGGCCCAGCTGCGGACTACGTTCAGTGCGTCTTGAAGTTCGAACGGCCGTCTGATCGTTCGAACTGTCGTCTGCTCTTTCGAACGCTTCTGCTTGTCGTCTGCTCTTTTAGATGACACCGGCCCGTAGACAAAATGTTGGCCCGGTACTTGCGATAAGACGTAGCGCAGGCCTCAAAAGACTTAAGTTTGAAGGTTGGTAAGCAGGCTCCACGTAAACAGTAGGTACAAGGAGATGTTGATTATTGTTGCCAGCGGCCATCACCGACTTGTTATGCCTGATTCACTTCGTCCGATTCTGCTTGCGATTTTCAGTATCGACGTCGACCATCTCAGCTACGGTTCACGCTTTTGCTGCCCGAGGCGACGTCGCGACTGAAAATAGCAAGCGAAATCTCATCATGTGAGTCAGGTTTTAGCGTACATTCTGCGGCGTCCACGCGAAATGAATCGCCGCATGTCAGATTATTCACGCGAAGTTTTGTGGTGTAACGAGCCTCGTTAATTTCGCTGACGCCGCTCATGTAGTCAGACATTGCCAGGAAGACGTAGAATCAACAATTCGAAAGCGATAAAGGGCAGGGGGACTCGCACCGACGCCGACAACATCGCATTTCAATGGTTTGTTTATGGGCGACGGCGAGCTTGTTGCCCACACCTCCACCGCGCATGCGCGGCGCCGGTGGCGTCCGCTAGGGGCGCTCCGGTTTGTTTGTAAACATGAGTTGGTGTATAGACGCTGTGCTTCAAAAGATACGCATTCCATAGAATACACTGCAGTTACCATAGCAGCCATCCTTGAAACAGTGGTGCATCGTACGGCCGGGGGGGGGGGTAACTCTTTGTGCTGCAACGGGTGGGGCTACGTCAAATTTCTAATTGGCAATTACGGCGCTCCTAATAATGAGATGGAAAGAAAACTTAAGACACCGTTTTTAAGGTTCTTCAAACCTTGACTTCTTTCGAATTCAAGGACCCCTTCAGCTTCCCCTAATGATCACGCTTCGACGTTCCATGCAGCGCGTTATGTCATCGAGGAGTGAGCCCTTCTTGCCTCGGTGGACCCTCCTCATCGCTATTCTCCTCGTCGTCGCGTGCCCACTGGAGGTCCATGGCAGCCCGAGCGCGAAGTCCGCCGGTCTCTGTCCAGCAGCAGTTCAGGCAGGACGTTTACTTTGCAGGGGACGCAGGCGTGGGCTTGTACCAGATCGGTTCTCAACTTCAAGATAAAGAAGCGATTAAGGCTAGTGGGCTAGTGTTTATGCTTTAGCTGCTGCTTCACCAAGGATTCAATCCTCACTGAATCCTCTGTTTACGCGCGCGCATGTCGGCCATGTTGGTAATGATGATGATGGTAATGCCTGCCGCTGCCTGTGACTGCACCAACTGGATTCGGAAATGAATCGGGTCACCGAACTCACTGGACTGGGGTGCAGAATAAAGTAAACGGGTAGGAAACGAAGAGGACGGTAAATTTGCAAAGTTGATCCGACTCCAATCCAAGCCTCCAACTTCAAGTCCTTGCTCCAAGGCTCTTAGTCCCACCAAGCCTACACTTCAAAGCATAAAAAAATAGCCGTATCAACTTGCAATTATTATATATATATATATATATGTTCTTTTTAATAAACAACGTTGCAAGCAGAGTTAATAATTTCACTGACTTGCTCTGCTGCTTGCAGGCTGCTTGCCGCGCTTTTCCTAGGTTGCATTTCAGATCTGCAGGCTGGCAACTTTCGCGCCAAAGAAATGTTTACGTTCCGGTCAGTTACGTGTTTTTATTAGCTCGTTGTTGTTGTGGTAGATGCCTTTAAAATAAGAAGGAAGGATTCGAAACAAACCATGTTTCCAGCGATCATCCGCCTTGTAAACAGTGAGCGCGGCGTTCGGTGATTGCGCTTTACTCGCGCACAGTGACCTGCCTCCATGTTGGACGACGGGCGCCGCCGACCGAATCGCTGGTTCGCAAGAAGCCTAAGTTGATAATTCTCTCGGATCCTGCCGTTCCTTCGAGCGTTGCCTTAATGCGTTTGCACAAATGGATGTTTTCTCTAGTTTCCGCGAGTTTCTCGCGCTTTTTGTCTTTTTGGGTGTTCTCCGAGAGTCCGCCGAGTCCGAAGGTAGGTCGCAACTCTGCACTCTCGGCGGTACATTAGGAAAGGTTGCCGATCAAAACGAACAACTGTGCTCCATTTCACTTCGAGTGCGAGCGTAGCAGGAGCTATAAGAGCAAGCTTCGGGTTTTCAGCGTCCCTCCTGCAGTGCGGCATCGTGCGGAGCAACATGCTCGTTCTTGTAGCTTCGGCTTCGCTCGCACGGAAAGCGAAACAAACTAAGGGCGTTTTGAACGCATAACTTCGTCAGTGCACTGAAAACGGTTCTATCGTCGTTGAATTTCAGGGAATCAGCACGTCATAACCGTCCCATCCGGCAGGGTGACCCGCCGTGTTGGCGAGGATTTGAACCTGACGTGCAAGATTGCATCCGACAAAACGCAAGTTCTTTTTATTAATCACTCCCAATCGGTCTTTTCCGTCGGCTGGAGAGGAGACACGAAAACATTAAAATACTTTGGTGGTTAAATTGGCTTTCTACTGCATTATTGTCGAGAAAGCACCACAAAACTTTGAAAATGCCCTTACCTCGAATTAACTGGTGCCCTGTCTTCCTGACCAGATTCTTGATGATGTGGATGATGCCCCAAGACCCGGAGCTTCAAGTGCACCGCATCAAGAAGGAGGACCGTCCCAACGAGCAGTCCGTTACCATCTACCACCTGGAAGAGGCTGACACCGGGGTGTACACGTGCGTCGCCCAGCACCGCGACACCGTCTTCAAGAAGAGGGTCTTCGTCTCCGTGTCGGTGCAGCGTAAGTGTTCACACCATTGTCCGACACCCTTCGAGTTCTCCAGTTGCAGTTGCACTGGTCTAAGAGCAGTGGCTGATATAGAAGGGGGTCAAGATGTCCAAACCCCCCTCCCCCTTGAATTCCACTTGTCACATTTTAAGGTGAGGAAAAAGGGGGGCGGGAGAGTTTCTTAAACATCTGATATGGTGACCCCCCCTTTTCCGTCTGAAAACACCTGCATTCACTCCTGTCCAAGAACGTAACAGTCTGGGTTAAAAACGACACTACAGTGTAGTCAGATCATTAGAAATTGATTGGCCATGATCGGGAAGTGCACTGCTCGATACGGCTAGCGTTAGCGTGAGATAAGCTGAACGAAGCCATCTACTTCTATATCTCTCCACAAACATGTGGGTCATCACACATATTTGTCACCAGTTTTCCCCTAATAGACGCTTGCACTGCTAAAAAAAAAAAAAAAAGCGATTTAAAAAAAACAACAGTATTTTGAGGTTACAACGACAAAATAAAAGTGAAAAACACTTTTGCGAAAAGATGTAGTAGAAAAGTCCCAGTTATCCAACAATGATCGAACGGTTCAGGACGCGAGCGAGTCGAAATGACAGTTTTTCGTACTTGACTCGTTTACTGGATTATTTTGGCATCTAAACAGTCTGGGCTGGATGCAGAAATGCTAGGATAAATGTGACATGTTCAAGCAGCGATAAATGTGGCATGTTCAAGCAGTGGGCTCACCTTGCCAACCTGTTCCCCTAGCGGTGTCCCCTGGCCGTAAGCTGCCCTGCTTCGAGCACTCGTTTGTGTGCGGCAACGGCCTGTGCATCCCTCGGCGCTACACATGTGATGGCCGCATGGACTGCCCCGACGGGAGTGATGAGGCGCCGGGCACCTGTGGTGAGCACCCTCCGCCGGTTTGGCCAGCAGCACGCCTTGGCCGCACTCTCTCCTTGGCTGTCCAGAGACTCCCAAAAGAGGTTTCTTTTCAACTGCCCAGCTCTAATGCATATCACAAAATGCATTTTTCCTAAAAAAATAAAAAAATTATTAGCTTGAAATATGCCACGAGACGTGATTTAGAGGGGACTGGATTCAACCTACGAGCCATCCTCCTTTTTACTTTCCTTCTCCCAGCTTGCAGAGGGCAAAGGCGCAGAGGAAGAGGCATGCAGTGTGCGTACCAGAGGTGGCAGTAATGAAACTGGTGTAATGCAATTACGGTAATTTAATTACATTTGGCAGTAATGAGCAATGTGATTAATTACTTTTTTGTAGGTAATTTAGTAATGCAGTGAATTACTCTGGGCAGTAATTTTAATTACAATCCTTTAGTCCTGTGCAAATAGTGGATTTCGAGTTCGAAGCGAATTCAAAGCGAATAGTGGTTTCGGTCGAATATTTTCGATTCGAATATCGAATAGTTTTACACGCTTTTCACTATTATAGCATAATGCTTAGACGAAAACCCAGCTAAACTTGTGAAGGTTGTTCCACTTGATCATTTATAAGCTAAGTTCAATCTGTCTATATTTATGAACTCTGACCTCAGAAGGTCTGATGTCTTGGGATGGGAAGTAGACAACGGATTTGACATAAAATGAATCCTATAGGGATCGCCAACTATACCCAATTGAAATTTACAAATCTTGCTATATTATATAATCTTTCTTTAATCTCGAGTTAAAAAAGAATGAATCGTGCATGCTGAACACAGGTTGTGAGGGCATCTTTGCCCAACATAGTATACTGTTGCATAACAGTCAGTTTAATTTTGAAACTTTTACTACAGTGTAGATATACACATTCACAGATTTTCCATTTATTTTAAAATGTAGCCAGCACGCGTGCACCATCCCGCTTTGAATGTATGCTTTTCTTCCAAGCACGCAATTGCGATATTCATAATTTTCCAAGTGTTTATCGCGGCGGGTTACCCCGTTGAGTGCGCTTCTGACCGAATACTGATGTAATGCAGAGAAGCAACACCCGTGGAGCTCACTTCATCGGGTATTTCTTCTCCGCAGTGCACCGCTGCTCGGTAAGAAGCGCACTCAACGGAGCTAACCCGCCGCGATCAAGACTTCGAAAAAGCGAATAGTGCAGTTCTTCTCAAAGCGAATATCGATTAGTGTATTATTCGAAACGACTATTCGAATATTCGCACAACCCTACAATCCTTAATTGCATTTTGGCCTAAGCCATATTTTGTGTACCTGCATAAATAAAAGAATTATAAATAATATAGCTCCAAGTAAATTGCATGGTGTGAATGAAAATGAAAAAAAAAAGCATAAGGTGACTGATAGTCAAAGAGGGACACATCTTGAAGACAACACAAACTTTAAGTGGTTGGAGGCGTACAGTAGCTAAAGTGCTAGCACTCTCGCGGTAATATTCTACCATTAAAAAAAGATAAACGGAACAGGAAGATAATACGGCAGGAAAATGGGTGCAGGAGACCAAATCTTTGCCCCCAGAACCATTATGAAGCTTTTTTTTGTCATTGCTTCTAGAGCACAAGTTAGGAACTATCCAAGAATTTAGGATGCAGATATTGATACAATAAAGCAAGAGGATATCGTCGGCTATCTAAAGGAGCCGTAGAATCGAAGAGGCTTTCGTAGAGCTAGACACTGGGACAGGAGCGTGTTGTACTCCCGAATACTGCAAGCAAACTTTGCATTCTCTTCACTCATTCAAGAGGTGATTAGGTAAGTGCAGGATGAAAGTTCACAAATGTTTCTACTACTATGAAAAAAAATAATCTGAAAGCAATGTCATTACTTTTCTAAGGTAATTTGTAGATGTAATGAATTTTTTTTTGCCTTGGTAATTTTAATGTAATTAATTTTAAATAGTACTCATGAAAGTAATTAGTACTGTAATTTAACTAAAAATAAAAGCAATTTGGCCAGCTTTGCTCTGTGTTCCTTCCAGCCGATGGGAGGCTCACAAATTGACTCGTATTTTGAAGTCGCCGTAGCACTGTCCTCGAAATAGAAGTCATTTTCGAATAAGCACATGTGAGTAAATTAAATCACGGTAAACAGGAAATGCATTTTGCCGCTTAAATGTTGCATTAATGAGCTCCTTTTTTTTTTGAGGAAAGTGCAATTTGGGATGTGCATGTCCTGTCTGGGCAGTTGAACAATTGTGTTTTGAGAGTGCAGTGCTTCATTATGGGAATACTGGAGTTAATCTCGAGGTTTTATTTTGCGGTTGAGATGTTTTGCGGAAGTATGCCAAGTTGCGATAAAATGAACTGAAGAGCCTGTTGCTAATGGTAAGTTACGAAGAAAGAGTATGGGACAGATGGAAAGGCAAACTGCAGCAAGGTTTAATTTTTGGGGAAGTACGTGGAATACACAATCTCAGGGGACTAGAATCCTCGCAAGGCACAGTTCTAGGTATGGGCAAGAACTTCCTCGAATCATTCATTTGGACGGGAACAATGGATGCTGTTTTTGCAACTTCACTATACTCGGCGTCAGCCAATTTGCGCTATATCGTCGAGGCTACCGTAGTTTCCCCATCGTCGCAATGCGTCTTCTTTGCACCAGAGTGAGCGCAAAAGATGTGCAAGGCGAAGCCACACGCTCTCGCAACAGCGCAAAAGTACACTGCTGCAAGAGTCGTACCGTTTGTCCCGTACGCCAATCCTTTCTTCGTCGCTTTACTTAGGTTCTGGATGGACAATTCCTCGCCCCACGAATTGTCAGCGTTGGCAATACCTCGGAGCTCGCGGCACATTAACCACGAGACCGAGCTTCTGTCACGCGAGTCGGTCTCCATCGTCGAGCGTGGCAGAACGTCCCCCGATGGCATGAGGGTGGGCCACTAAGCTGAGCTCGCGTCTGCCCAGGGACGGACCCGTGCGAGGACAAGGTGCTGTGCGAGGACGGCCGCTGCCTTCCCCGGGCGACATGCTGTGACCCGGCCACCCAGCTGGGCTGCAGGCTCACCTACATGCTGCCCTGTTGCAGGAAGTACCTGGCCAGCGTGGGTGAGTGCGGCTCGGGCCACGGGAGATGCGGACTGCGGGCACCCGTTGTCGTCGCCACTCATCGTGGTGCAGTACGCCTGGCCTCTGCTCCTCTTATGGCAGTGGCAGAAAAGTGTTTTTTTTTTTCACGAAACTCTGGAGTGGTGTGAAGATGCCACCCAGTTAGCCGTTCACTGCACTCTCGTAGGTCTCCCAAGGAAGACGGACAAAGTGGAACTGAACCCGGAGGACCGGCACGGAGGAGCCCGACCCGAGAGACTCTGAACGTCGCTCGGGTTGTGTCTCTCTCAAGCGAGGCGTTTGCGGCGGTCGCCAAAATGATGTTTGTTAGGTTCGATGAATTTGATTGGCAAACATGCACCTGAGGTGGCTCGTTGCTTTGCGACGGACCGAG
This sequence comes from Ixodes ricinus, assembly GCA_037355805.1. Taxonomy (NCBI): domain Eukaryota; kingdom Metazoa; phylum Arthropoda; class Arachnida; order Ixodida; family Ixodidae; genus Ixodes; species Ixodes ricinus. The sequence goes on from JAZHYW010056431.1 coordinate 61,327, forward strand.
CTCTGTGTCGCCATCGTTGCGTGTGACCGAGGAAGAGAAACCGTGAGAAGTGCCGAACCCACATATAATACAAAAAAAGTTTGAGTCGCAAATATTTTTTTTTTGTTCGTCGAGCTGAGGCTTGCGTGGCTGCCTCATCGGAGGTCCCTTAGTTCCTAAATTTCTTCGAGGCGCGAGTGAAGCACTGAAGCTTTCGCCAGCGGGCACCGGGGCGGACGAGTCACACCCCTGGACCCTCCGTGCAGCTAACGCGTCGGTGGGGATCGTGCTGGTCCCACATCAGCACTTCGGACCGGGCGTGGAGTACCTGCAGTCTTCGGTGTACACGGTGGTGAGCTGCGCCGTGGTCTTCATCCTGGTGGCCACCGTCATGGTGGCTGCCATCTGCCGCATCCACATGCGCCGCTCCGTCATGGCCACTGCCTTCCGCCCCACCCCGCTGCCTGCCCTGGTGCCGGCAGCTGCACCCGCCCGCCACCGCCGTGAGTAGCTCTGCCTCGACACGGTTTCACCGCTTTTAAATGCGTAGCATTTATGGGGCCAACCTTGGGGATTTTGTGTCTGTGGCATGTAGCCTCAATGATGTCGGTGTCTACGTGCGAAAGCACTGTGAGCGATCATCCCAAAGGCAGCGTCTCTAAATGCTGAAGTAATGAATTGGCTGCATGTTTGGTCATTCTACTGCAAAGGCTTCTTAAAATGCAGTAAGCTTGTATAGGGTGGGGGGTGCTCTTGGTTTGGGTGGTGCCTAGGTCAGAATGACCCTTTCATTAGCTGGGGTGGGTGGTGCTCTTTGTCCCGGTGGTGTCTAGGGCAGAGTTTTTTGTATGGAAACAGATAATGCCACACCATTGTCTCTTTGTGACATTGCTCGTGCTTCCCTTCAGCACCACCCGGTTACAAAGCCTTTGCGCTGAATTCTTCGGGTCACCAAGAAAGGGGAAGTGCTTTTTTCTGCTTTTTATGCTCGCTCTTTTTATGCCGCCTGTTGCTGCTCCTCTTTTTCTTGCCCTTTCCATCCCTCTCCGCTCCACGTGCTTTCTCACACCACCTGCTTCTGCTCCTCCTGTTCCTGCATGCTGGGTTTGTAGCTCAGTGAGCAGCGCACTCACCTTCCACGCCGATGACTGGGGTTCAATCTCTGTCATTGGTTGCCGTTTTTAGAGCGCAGCTCTTAGGCGCCCGTTTCCAGCTTGAGCGGCGTCGCCGTAACTGTAACGCGTCGGCGCAACTGTGCAGTGCATTATGGGAAACGTCCCATAATGCACCGCACAGGAAGGGGGAGAAGGAGGGAGGAGGATGGAATAGGAGGAAGAGGGGGAGGAGGCGAGGAGCACGGGAAGAGTAGATGAGGAGGGAGGAGGAGAGGGTACGGATGAGGAAGAGGGGCATACCGTTTCCTCCGTACCCTCCCCTCCTCCCCTCAAGAGCTGCACTCTAGTTTGGCGTTACAGGAAGTTGTAAACGTCTTTCATTTTTTTTTTTTTTTTTTCCAAGATCTTTTGCGTTTACGGATTGACCTTATGGATTTTCTGCTTGCGCGGCTCTTGAGATTGGTTGGCCCTAGAAAGCTACCACTTTAATAGGTTTTCTGTGACTACATGACTTCACGTGACAGTGTGATAGGACCCGACGTCATGTCACCTTGTTACGTGGTGTCGTGACACCATGACGTGACCTTGTCATGTAAAATCATGTAACATGGTGCACATCACATCACACCATGCCATCATGTGACACCGTGACAACACGTGACATTCTGACTTCATGTGACATCGGAGTGTCACATGATACTGTAAGGGCTTCATAAATTTGCAAAACCCTCACACTGTGCCCTTCAATGGCCTTCTTACTGTGCCCACAAAAGGAGGAGCAGTAGGTAGGAGGCCTCATAAAAGCTACACATTTAAAATTCCTTTAGAAAAAGCCAGAGACAGCCAATTGTTTTTAGAGCGCAGCTCTTAGGCGCCCGTTTCCGGCTTGAGTGGCGTCGCTGTCGGCGTAACTTTGAGGTCACGTTACCCTCGTGACGTCACGTAACCCTCGTGAGGTCATAGGGGTCACGTGACCTCACGGGGGTCATGTGACCTACTGGGGGTCAGATGTACATTAGCGACGTAAAGCTTGGCTGGATATGCAACGCAGTTTCCAATATACACCACGGCTTTTCCCCAATCAATAAAATGTCAACCTGCCAAAATATTTGTTCTGAATCAATATTTTAAAGCACAGCTCTTAGGCGGCCGTTTCCATCTTGAGCGGCGAGTAGAGGGGAGGAGGGAGGAGAAGGAAGGGACAAGGGGAGGAGGTTGAAGGATGAGGGGAGGAGGAGGAGGGAGGAGTAGCAGGCAGGATGAGGAAATGAGGAGGAGGGCTACGTACCCTTCCCTCCTCCTCAAGAGCTGCACTCTGATTCGGCGTTACAGGGTGTTGTAAACGTCTTTCACTTTTTGTTTGTATCATTGAAGTGGCACCAGCGCGTCGAACTGGGGACGAGTTTCGGCGTGATCGTGTGTCTGGCATAAGAACAACCTGGGATTGTGGAGCAAACTTTTTGAAGCAATTAGAAAATTTAGAAAAATGTCCAGAGATGAGGGAGGACATCGCAGAAAGCGCAGGTGTGAGCGTGAAGGGTGCACTCCTTGTACAACCGGGCATTAATACACTCGCAGGGGTCACCTTGACATACTCCGTGATTGAAGTACTGCGCCTAATTGCACCATAAACGAAATTCTGCTGCATCTTGTGCCAAAATTCTATTTTTCGCTAAGAATTGCCCCCATCTGTGCCGAGATGGGTTTAAAGCAAAAACATTAATATTTTAATATTGGTCAGCCCTAATATACAGAGAAGTAGAAGGAAAGAAAAATCGTATGAATATGTATTTCACAGCTTCTCTACTCACCGTATACAGTTGGATCTCGTTAATTCAAACTCGAGGGGGACCGAAATTTTGTTTGAATAAAGCAAAGTTTGAATTACCAGGAGTTTCCTCCCATAGAGATGCATAGGATGGGACCTGCATGTTAGTTTGAATTATCCGCACGTTTGAATTAATGAGAGTCGACTGTAGTTTGTTTCGTCCTAGGTCAGAGCACAGTTGAAGGCTCAAACATACATGCCAAAAGCGCAAGTCACGGGACATTCGCTGCACTTGGTTGGTTTAGCCGAGGAAAGAACACAAACAAGGAGATGACAAATGCCATGATGTTGCACTTTCCTGCTGCAAATCAACCAACCAGAGCGGTTGATGCTGCGCATCAACCGCTCTGGTTGGTCATTACACTGGCTGGTCATTGCACTGGCTGGTTGACCGCCGAGATCGTCGAAATAACTAAAAGTTCAGAGAAAACATTGCAAAATAGTAAGATTCCCAATCGCGGCTACCGTGGAAAAAAAGGAACTAGGGTCTTGTACTGCTGATCAGATCACTTGATTGTCATGTCTGCCACATACCTTCGTTCCGTGGCTGCAGAGCACCGTGGCACTTGCGCCACTCGCGTCAACGTTTACCGCCTCTCACCAGCGTGCATGCGTGGAGCTTCACCGCTTTGCACCGGAGTGCTAAGAGCAGCGGCTTACTTGGGGAGCACCTGGGTTAGCACGATAGGCATGCAAGTTATCCTCAGGATCACCACAGGTTGACCTTCTTTGTTCTAATTTTAGGTTGATCTCTAATTTAAAAAAAAAAAGAAGGTGAGCAGAGAAAGAGAGAGGAAAACATGGGTCTATATATATTTGAATAAATACGGTAGTCACAGTTGTTCCTGTGCAGCTGTTAATCAAAAGAGCAGCGAACTTGGACGGAACTCTGGTTCCCACGCCGTTAAAGCGCAGTGTCACCTTTAAAACACGAGTGTAGGCTTTCATAATATTTTTGGGTGGTGGTTTTTGCAGTCCATGATATTAGAGTCTCGAGCTTGGTAGGTTCATTAAACTTACAGGACACATTTTTATTGGTAGACGTGTTAGTGGACATGCTGGTTCTTGCTGTCATTTTACAGAAATTATATTAATGCGAATAGCATTCTTTGGCTACTTCACGCACTTTTCGTCTATGTATCTATCTATCTATCTGGCTATCTAACCTCTTACGCCGCGGGTCGATAAATAAATAAAAAAGACCGGCGCCGGCTGGGATTCGAACCGTTGACCCTTTGATCAGCAGGCAGACGCGCTAACCACAGAGCTATGAAGGCAGTCATTCAACGCACTCTAAACGGTTGTTTATATCTTTACCATAGGATGCGCTTTACAGCGCTGTCACAGCTACCGGTGCGCGCGCGTTCCATGCACGAGGGCTCATTCCGCTCTCGGGAGGCTGAGCACGGCCGCTAGCTCACCCTCTCCCGCACTCGGGAGAGGGTGATGTAGCGGCCGTGCTCAGCCTCAGGAGCGGATGAGCCCTCGTGCATGCGCGCGCCTTCCTTGGCGCCACGCTGTGACAGAGTGCGTCCTATAGTAAAGATATAAACAACCGTTTAAATGCCGTTGGTTGAGACTAGCTGAGACGCCAGAAAGTCTGGTCGGTACCATTTTGAGTGTTTGTGCGTATGGCGCGTGCTTTGCTCGCCTTCCTAAGTGACACAAACGCACGTGCTGGGCTGCGGAGATCGTGCGCAGGGCTGTGAAAGTGTCAACAAATTTAGAATCGCCTCAAGAGTGGGCTGGCGTATCTAGAGTGTGCCGGCCACCTGACGAACGCGCATAACTCCGCACCGTTTGATGCTATTCGCATTAACGTAGATAATCATTCCCAAAGGATGGCCTCTGCTGATTTTTTACAGGCTAAACAAACTACCGAGTGCAAAATGGGGAGGGAGAGAGGATTTATCTTCACAAAGTGTTGCACTATGATTCACTTTTCAACCATTTATTTAATACCCATTGTAAAAAGAAACTTGCTCTGACTAGAACCTTATTTAGGAAGACTGTGTTTCCTTTATGCCCTATTTATTCTTATCACAAACGGCAACAAGTATGCTCGATTATCGAAGAGGTACCCTCGGTCACTATCATAAATGAACTTGTTTAGAGATGTAGTCACTTTTTCATTTTCAAGTGATGTGCTAACAGATGTTGGCATCTGCTCCAAAAGCGTCAGTGGCTGCTCCAAACCAATATTTTTTCTGCTACAGAACCTGCTACGAAAGGTCGAACCTAACTATTGAGATACAGTCGAACCTCAGTAAATCGAAAGTTTCTTCTCCATTGTAATTTTTGGTTAGTTCAAAGAGGGTGTGCGGTTTCAACAATCATACGTGCGAGCTTATGGGTAAAACTGTGCGGTAATTCAAAATTTTGTCGCGTTCAAAGTTGCAGCGGAGGAACGCTGCTCTGAAACTCTCGGGTAACGTCCGCAAACGTAGACGCTAAGTTTAGCATCAGCGTGTGCGCTTAACTTGGGTGGGTCATTCTGAAATCCCCATTAGCCACTTGTCAGTGCTCCTGACTGAAAGGAAAAAACAATATTGGAAACTGCCTTTTTCCGATGGTTGCTCCGTAGCTGCAGTCGTAGCGCAGTGCCTGGAACGCTTCTCCAGGCTGTGTGTTTTGCGTCCTGTTCTACCCATCCATCAGAAATAGTCTTGAAGTGGCAACAAATGACGTCACAAAAACCGGAGTATCACGCTGTCGGATGTCGCGATCCTGGCGGTTAATCGTAGAAGTTCGAGGAAAAAGCAGGAGCAAGCGTCGCCGTCGTCACAGTGCCGAAGCTTCCATAGACTGTCAAGCTGGACGGCGACCTACAGCAGAATGGGCGTCCACCACATCCACAAACGCTGCTGCGACACTGCGAGGATCACAACCACCTACAGCGTGACATTTTTACGACGATGTAAAGCGGAAATCGAGGGACCACTTTTGTTTTGGAGGATAAGGTAAACACGCTGGCTTTTCCGCGCAGGTGGGCTTCCCGGGCGGGCAACCCCCCCTCCCGCAGCTGCCCTGCCCGCACCTGTCCGGGAGCGGCCCGACCTGCGCACGGTGACGTGCGCCCACGGCAGCTACGTGGTGGCCTCGTACAGCACGGGGGCCCCGGGGAGGCCAAGGTGCACTTCTTCCCGCACCTGCCGCCCCGGCCGCCCAAGTATCTCGCCCCTGGCCGAGGGCCGCCGCCCCTACCGCAGCACCGACGACCTCTCGGCCAAGCCGGGCCGAGCGTCGGCAGGCCGAGGAACCGCCGTCGTTTGGGAAGCTTCGCCCGTGTCGACCCGGCGAGAGGACGACGAGGCGGAGTGCTTGCTCCCGTCCCTACGCGGAAGTGAGCTCGCTGCCGCCGGGCGCCGAAGGAGCGCGGAGGCGTCTACGTAGCGAGACGGATCTACGTGCTGCTGTTGCACATTCTCGTTCAACGCTGCGGAGCGAAAGGATGCGAAGCTCTCCGGGACGACGAGCGTCGTTCGGCCGAAATCCGGATTTCGTCGGCGGTTGTAGTCGTGTAGAAAGAGCGACCTGGCACGCATCTTCTGCGAGTTTCGTGGGCACTAGATGCTACGAGGGGAGGAAGGTGGAAATAGTCCGTAATTTCTCGGGCGATCTTGCGGGGATGCTTGGCTATTACCGGACAGACAGGTCGTCGATGCAGTTCCATTACTTTTGGTATCGTTAGTTCGATCGAACGTTTGCTTTACCATTCTAGCTTTCCGTGTCTGTTCCGTAGATTTAATTATTGGTGTCTGTTCCGTAGATTTCATTATTGGGGAGAAAACTTCCTCGCAGTTTGCTTCCCGGTAGAATTCAGGATCCTACGAGGAAATGTAAGCAATGGGAGTTTCTTATTTTATGTATCATCATTTTCTTACATTGCAATATTATGTATGATAACACATTTTAGTTCTCGCTTAGCATCATTTTATCGCGCCATGTCGACGAGTGAAAACGAATGACAGTCTTTTTATGTATATTGTGTTGCGAATTGGACTTTGTTATTGTCCGTTTTATGGAAACGCAGTTACCTGGGGGCTTCCAACAGCTAGGAACTTGTTACACTCCTAATGCAGCAGACCGTACAGACTTGTCATACTGGCATCCTTTCTTCGAAGTGCAGGTATCCTCCATATACACAAGGTTAGCAGAAATGGAGGCAAAGTCTCCGACTTTTTTTCTGGCACAGAAAGAACACCTGTTCCAGTCTTACCCTGTCACCTGTTTGCACTGGTTTGATACTGCGAAGCAGTAGCTCATATTCGAAGCAGTCGTGTTTTAAGCAACTTTTCTCTTTGAGAAGCTAACCTTGCCCATTGTAGCTCTTTGATCGTTAGGATGCTGGTTGTTTGCATTGCCAGGACGTTTGTCCTTGTCCATATCAAAGTGAGCCTTTGTTGGCAGAACATATCAGCTAGCTCACTGTTGGATGGTTTTGTGCGTCTAGAATGTAAAGGACCTACCTGCCGCCTTTGACACCAGCATTCTTGTTGGTTTTGCCTTGTTTCACTGTGGCTTCTTTAAGCAAGTGGGGTTGCTTGCATTTTCTACTGGATGCTGATAGGCAACATTTATGTTGCCTTCTCTTTCCTGACAGGGGCAGTAACTACATTGCCGGGTAACTTCTGCTTTCTAAAAGTGTTTGGGCTGAGTTCTCGCATGTCATAGATGGATATCAGTGTAGATTTCCAGAAAAAAACATGTTTTGGCATTAATTTGCAAGGCTGGTCTGGTGGATGCAATATCTGTTCTACTGTTCGAGTGAAGGTTCCATCACTTCCAGTCATTGCAGCTTCGAGGTTGGCGTCTTTCGTTCCAACACTGACACGTTTTTAAGGGGAAAAGCTCGCAGAACCATTAGTTGTTAGCAGAGGAAGGTTGCAAAAAGGACGGCCAGTTATTTATTGGACATGTTTGCTCACGCTTTCTGACAGCCGCCAAATAGAAATCTACCGCAGCAATACTCCTCTTGGAGAGATGTCTGCATTGTTCTTACCTTAGAAACAATAGCCCCAACCTAAACCCCACGTGCCAATCGCTGCCGAGCGCCATTTTCTGCTCAGCCCGTCCGTGCGCCTACGAGTACTTTCCAGTATTACTACTTGGCCGGCCCGACGTCGGCACTAGGCCGGCACGTACGAAAACAATGTTTTCTCGGCTCGTTTCACTCTGCCAGTCTCAAAAATACCTACTCCGGTTGTGCTTGAAAATGCACTTTCAAAGTGAACAAAGAAAGGTTGTAACAGCCGAGGCGAAGCTCCGTTGCGAATCGTCGCGCCACTCCGAGCGTCGTCACGAGGCTATTTTTGTGCCGCGGAAAGACAGGACCAGAACCGACGGCCGTGTTTGCGTTTTGGCCCCGAGGAGTGTCGTGTGCCGCAACCCCACGGAATGTCCGACGTGCACGTGCCGCTCCTCTCGTGCAGACATATCTCCTCCCGTGCAAGTGTGTTCTCCCCGTCTGAAGGTTTTGCATATCAGGGAACGCCCGTTCGACGCATTGTCCCTGGCGACAGCTCAGAGTAAATTCCTGCCATCCGACTTGCTCGCGGTGTCCCGCACTTCCGTGCAAACGTTTCGAGGTTTGTAGCGATAGCTGAATGCAGGAGTAACCGACAGTTTCGGAGCGACATCTTCTAATTGTCTTGCCTTCGTGCACGAGGCTTTTGCAGGAGGCACATTCGAGGTCGGACTATTACTGAGGGTGGGCGGCTCCCGCCGTAGGCAGGACAGCCGAATGTTCGTTCCTGTTGTTCGAAATACGTCGGTGACTATAGAAGAGAGCAGCAATGTGACGAGAAAGTTTCCTCGTTGCCTAGAAGTGCGGGACAGCGGGAACATGTCGGCACTATTATGCAACTGTATAAGCACCCCGCGAGAGGCACCGTCTCATTGCCAATATGTATTTTTTGCTAGCTCCGTTGTCCCCTGCCGGTTTGGAAGGAGGCTCGCCGACCCGAGCGCGGTTGTGCATTGCTCGGCCCTCCCATAGTGCCAAAGTAGCAGCATTTCAAATGTGGGGGTCTTGGCTAGGAAGTTGTTTGCAATAACGGGTCAAGCGTGCAAGTGAAGTACTCTGCCGTTAACGTTGTTAGCTGTCCACCTGGTTGTTTCGAAAGTGCATGCGGCATCACGTTGCTTGCTTTGTTTGACAGCATTCCTCAGTGGACGTCGCGGGGTAACAGTATTGGTCATTCGTGCGGGGTGCCTTCAACGGGGTAAATTACAAAATTAAGAGGGTTTCAACTGGAAGTGAAAGCATGCTGCTTCTGTGCTTCTTTGTAAATGCCAGTTTGCCTCTGCAAAACATGCCACATATATTGCTTCTATCATCAACCGTAACAGTGCTATTTCTGGTTTCTTCTAATCCTTGATTAGTCAAATTAAATTGTGGTGCTCCACAGTATTGTTGACAACTTCCTCTTTCTACTCTGCCAGTAGTGACCATTTTCGTGTTTGTAGAGAAGTTTAAAGCCAGGCTAGGTCAATTGGCACTTGATGCCAGATTATTTGGTTAAGTTAGTCACTTGTTACTTTGCACCATTTTAATTGACTTTTTTTTTTTTTTAGTAATCTGACTTTTGCCAGCAATGCAAATCAACAAATGAATTTATGACTGGCAGCGTCAACCTTAAAATGAAGCTCTCGTTTTACTAGAGCTTAAAAGATTAACTCAATGATTTGTTTTGAACAGGCACTTGAAATGGGGTGCAGTGCTAAACACCTAAATTGACTTTTGCAGAACATAAACTTGTGGTTTAAGTAACAGTCACAACTATTGTATCTATTTTAATCAAAGATAAAGGCATAGAAGAGAATTTAAACTCCACGGACCGAGACCTTTTTTCATACCACAACCAATGTTTTCAATTTCTGAAAGCATGAGCAACAAGGACAGCTTGAATGCTGCTTCAAATTGCCTCAAAAGGCTCAAGCAGTTTGTGTAAGAGATCTAGATTTGCATCTACCCAAAATTATTTGTTTCTTCAATCTATGCACTTTGGAAAGGTCAGTATTGCAGGTTGCTTCAGTTAAACTGTTCTGCATTGCAACATCTGGGATGCTCATGTCATTGCCTCGTTTTCACATGCAACCTCTATTATTTTCTAGTGGCATACCTGCTGCCAGATTAGCTTTCTGTCTGGAAAATGTTGAATAGCTCCTTTTAAATTCTAAAACTTCTGGAAGAAATGGCAAAATGGTAGCACTGTTACAAGTTGTTGTACTGCATAAGGCTGTTATTGTCAAGTGTCATTTAGCGCATGAGATGACTTGGATGCTATCCTGTGTCCCTGGGGAATGCTGATAAATATGTGACTTTTTGTCAGGCTGCATAGCACACCAGTCTTTTACTACTTCATATATGCACCCCTACGCAGTTAAATGAACAAAGTGGCAGCACTCCGTGACTTTTGGTAAAGCTGCATAGTAAGTAGATATAACAGCTTTTTGTTCCAGAATTTTAATCACAAATGTCATTCCATGCAACTTTCACTTCGATTTTAATTGCTTCCTCGTTGACAGCAAGATAACTTTATGACAATATTAAAAGCAAAAAATTATGAGTACTCAACATTTTTTTTAGTGCTCCTAGTTAGTCGAATACTTGCACTAGGAATGTCACCAGGTACTTTGGTACGGAGAGTTGCTAGAACCTTTTGGCACACAGCATTACAGGCCCTCCCACATTTCTTAGTCAATAGATATATTGGGTGCTCTGATGCCATGAACAAAACAACCCCATTGCCATTAGCTGATATTGCATCACAGAGACATAATTATATGTACAAGTTTGATGGCTAGGTTTGACACTGGTAGGATGTTTCTGATATGGCACAGAAAGTCTGGGCCAACATATAAATCTTCATTTAGGACGCTGCGTACCTGCTTGCAACAGCGTGCCACACAAAGAGCGCCTGTGCTCACTAGCATTTCTGGAGGCTGGCATTGCCTGGTGAATCAAAGTATACAAATATGTCCCCCAAACGAAGCCATTGGGTCTGACAACGCGTTAATACGGTGATTGATGGCCGTCGAGAGCTTGGTTTGACTACAGTCGCCGCAAGCCACTGGATTCTGTAGGGCGAGTATGCTGTGAACGAGTGGCGAATTTCACCCGGCTGCTTTCGCTCTGCGTGCTGCATCGAAACAGTGGCTGTTTACGCCACGTGAAGTTTGTTCGTTGTTCGCCGCGTATTTGCTCTGTAGAGTCGAACTCCAAAGCAAAGAAGCCGCCCACTTGACTAGGGAGCTCATGGAAAAAAAAAAAAAAAGTCTTGTACTGCTCATTTTTTTGAGTGAAAGAACCTTTGTTAATTTCTGCGAGTGGAGGAGTGAGAGGGGCTAGCACGAAATAAGCGCATCTTCCTCCACTTTTGATTTTTTGTTGTGTGAGCTTTTTGTTCACTCGACACAGTGTGCGTCTTTTGTCAACCCATAGCCCTGCGCCGAAGTTTATAGGGAAAAAAAAAGCCCCGAGCCTGTAATCCTGTTGAATAGTGTATATCAACTTGTTTTAGATGCCGGTTCTGTGCCAAATAGTTGGTGCGTTAAAAATGTGATTATGTCACTTGTTGAGAAATCAGTCGTCAACCTGTTTTTAAACGCTTATTAGTGTAATTTTCATTAGGACTAGCTTCATTTCTTTTTAATTATCCGCGCTTACCCATACGTAACAGCTCGAGGCATCTTTCCCAAGACTATGCATGCACAGTGGCTGATGGCACGTTTACTGTGTCTGTAGACCAACTTCATTGTTTCAATCGGTAAGAAATTGTCGCGCTTCTCGACTTCGATAACTGGACGAACGAAGTAATAGTAGTAGCTGTTCGGGACTTGTGTCTGCATCAGCAGTCTCTGCCAATAACGTAACCAAAAAGATTTCTTTTTTTCTTGGGGGGGGGGGGTGGGGGAGGGAGGGAGGGGAGGGAGGGGGGAGGGAGGGAGGGAGGGGGTTGAAGCTCCCATAAGTCTCCCCCCTGGCTATGCCACTGGTCTCTGCAACCCAGCCAGGGAACTGCTATTGGATGAACGGAACGACGCGCAGTTTCCCACACGTATCTTTAGATGCTAACTTTGGTGAGCTCAAATACATCAACGACGTCTCCCAAAATAAGTGTAAAGTGAAGCAGTGGCGTCACGAAGGTCAGCGGCACCTAGGGTGGTAACCGCCGCGACCCCCGCCCCTCCTTGTGACGCCACTGAAGCGAAGTAGGCTTAGCGTTCATGACGCGGTCACGGGAACGGCCGGCAAGTCGCACGTTTGCCAGAGACCCCTGCACGCGCGGCCGGGACACCAGTGTGTGCGAAGGTCTCTCATTGAGTAAAGCTGACGGTCGTTTGTAACTCTGAAGTTGGTCTGCATCTGCGAGTGGTTCCGTCCTGAGTGTAGCTCTGCTGCTTCTGTTCCTCGTTAAAGCCGCCAAGGCCCACTGGCCTTCAAGTCCATCCATTTCATGCTCTCATTGACGCTGTTACTGTTGTCTGGTCGTTCAATCGACTAGCGGCTGCCAGAGCCCCCTGTATGGCCACCCGTTCGCGGGACGGACAGCGGTCCCGAGGAACGGTTTTGTTGATGTACCGAGAATGCGACCAATAAAACGAGGTCAGCGCTCGAGATGCGCCCATTTCTGCTTCTCTGCATCCCTTGAGATCAGTCGGGGAATGGATTGCTTATAGACCACCACCAAACAGTCTTGAAGGTGCGCAAAGAGGTTCTTGAGTGGGTCTGGGAGACCTTGATAAAGGGAATCATTATCGCGCTTTCCATATAAAAGCGGTGTGCGCGTGCGGATTCCTGGTCCATTTAGGATCCGCGAAGCATGTTGATCCCAGTCTAAAAGGCGTTTACAGGTGTAAATTAATTTGACCCTCGGTGGTGTTACAGTACCCTGAAGGTGTACACAGCCATGCCCTTAATTGGGGGCTGGTGAACACCCTAAAACTGGAGTGCTAGCGATCCTCTCAGCATAGATATGTTTCTACGAGCAACAAGTTTACAAGCAACACGCACACTTGTCACATGCAAGGATACAACACAATGACGCAGTGACAGACGCACGAAACCGGAATCACGACCCTATTTACATGACGTCATGATTCAGTGCTGTCCTATTTCGGCCGCCATCGCTGCATGTTAGGTGTGCGCACGGACGCGTGCGAATGTGCATTCCAACCTGCCGTTCTTGGGCCGCTAAACTCGTCAAACACAAAGATTCTTTGTGTTGTGGCCACGAGTGGTTACGGCATAGTGGGAAGCAGCCGAAAGATTAGCAGTACGAGAGAGCACGCGGAGACACCATGGCTCATCGTGTGACGTCACGAGAAAGATTATCAGCTGATACCAACAAATTTGATGGTCTAAAAAGCGCGGTGGAGCTAGGGTTGGGATAATTGCATTCTAAATTCAACACCGTCGAAGTTGACAGTCTGATATCGTTCTTATCTCCGCCGATAAAGCAGTTTTTTTTTTCTGAAAAAAAAAAACAGCAAAAAAACACCTTCTTCCCGAGGGAACCATGGGGTGATGCGGAGCATCGTGTTGGTTCCGAGGAAAGAGTCAGTTGCGTGCTGACGTCGAGAGATGGCGCCACCGACTGCCCTAGCGTTACCCTCACACTTGAAGGAGAGGAGACTAGAGGAGGAGAGTTGCGCGTGCGCGCGCGGTGTGAGGAGAAGCGAAGCACGCGCAGGCGTGTTGGCGCAGGGCACGCAGCTGGTAGAGGAGAGAGCGGAGAGAGTAACGCGCAGCTGTTGGAGAGAGGAAGGAGGAGAGTTGCGCGTGCGTAGTCACGTGAGTGCGGACTACGACGCCGACGCCAACGCCGCGGGACATATACCCGAGCAAGAGATGCTCCGCATCTAAAACGTCCTCTGCTGTTCTTTTAATTTCTCTCGGCCTTCTGGAAATGATCAATGTGTAGCCCGACGTGGCTGGGTCAGGAACCAGCCGAGTAGCGTTGTCCGCTTTCGGGCGGATTTCGCCTCCGGGCAGTTGTCCCCCATCGGCGAGATAAAATCATGCTTTTTTCTAATAGACCTATTGCTATATTACCCAAGCATCAAGGAGAATACAGGGATTTGTGTTCCACGCGCCGCACGTGGTGGCATCAGCAGTAGTGACTTTTCTAAAGCAAATACCTAAAATAAATGGCATCTTGCACGCGCGTTCGTCAACGCTTTATTTTGGTTATTTACTTCGAATCTTTTATACGGGGAGGGCGTGCGCGTGTGGCGCGTGGAACACCAATCCCTGCATTCTCCTTGATGCTTGAGTAATAGCAAATGCAAATGGTCTGTTAATGACTATTGGCCACGTAGGCTAGCAAAAGCGTCGGTGTGGTCGGCTTTCCAAGATTAGCCAGACTGGGATTAATTCTGATTTCATCAACGGAAATAAGAGTAATGTCAGGTTGTCAATATTGACGGTGATGTTTTAAGAACGCGATGACTCCAAGCTTCCATCGTACACAATCAAACTTGTCACCGTCGATTCGAACACGCACCATTGAATTTGTCGTTCACAACTGATAATCCTGACCCTGACGTCAAGGGCATAAAATCCCTAAAAGGACACCACCGAACGCGCCTGCACACTAGCAGCTCCTAGCACGAGCCTCTCTTGAAAGTCTGTCATGGCCGCTCGTGAGTTCATGGAACGCGAACCATTTTAATTCCAGAACCTCTAGAACCATTATTTTCTAAAACTGCACGCTGTGCTGTTCCTCGTTGTCGCTCAGTTGGAACACCTCTAAGCAGGGGCGTGGAAATGGGGGGACAAGGAAAGGGGCGAGACCCCCCGGTGACATCGAAAGGTGTCACTGGGTGGGGCTAGTGAACACCCTATAACATTGACTTTAACGCTGCTCTATAAAGGTGAAAGGGGAGAAGGGAGGCGATCGCCCCAGACCATAGCCTGCTATGTAGTGCCCGCTTCTTTACTACCCCCCCCTCCTCTCCCCAAACATTTTCTATGTCCCCTGTTGTGTGTGCGTTGGTCGTACCCTTTTATTCCTCTTCCCTCGGTTTTTCCTCGCCATCCCCCATCTTTTCCTCATCTCTCACACACTACCGACGTCACTACATAAACCGCCTCTTGGTGACCCCGGTAGGTTTGTTGGCAGTGGCGGAAGATGAGCTCTAAAGGCGCGTACACCGCGCATGACTCCACAATATCGCAAAGTTCAATCTTCGCCTCGATTCCGAAGCGAAGATTTTCGTCTCGAATAACTCCTTCCCAAAGTTGTGAAAGGTCACTTTGTCGTCACCAATAACTTCCACAAACGACGATCTCGAGACGAGAAAGTTCAGGAGGATTCACAGCCTGCCTAGGGACAATCAAAACAACATTGACTCTTGTTCATACACTTGCAACCGAGTGCGATCGAGAGAGACAAGACCGGATTTTAAGCCTCTTGCGACGGCTGCTCCGCAGCAGCGCATCCGGTCCTCCGCCGTCGCAAGAGCCTTAAAAAACCGGTCTTGTCTCTCGGTCGTACTCGGTTGCAAGTGTGTGAACGGGCTCAGATCCACACACTTGCAACCGAGTACGACCGAGTGAGACGAGACCGATTTTAGTCTGCTAGTGTGCTAGTCGGTTGCAAGTGTGAACGTGGGTGCGACGTCATCGGTGCAGCCGTTTAATCTGCCTAGCCCCACGGTGTTGCTCGCGCGCGCTAAGCTCCCCTTTGCCATCCCCTCGCTAAGCTCTCCGCAACGAAGAAGCCGCTACAGCGCCTGCGCGCCGGTGGTCTTGGCTGTTGAGTTCCGGATGTCGTAGCGGGGTTGCGGAGAGCGTTGCACGACGGCGAAAACGATCTACGAAAACTCCCTAATGTCGCTGGAATTTGAGTTTGGAGAGAGTTTGGATGATTGACATCTCGTTTCGCGTGACGCCATCGTCGTGGGAGTCAATCAGCACTCTCTGCGAACTTCGGTCCCAACTTTGCGTTTGACGCTTTTATCGACCTTGGCGTCCGTCATGTGGTCTTCTCGCCGCTAGGTTCGTGATTTCTGGTCTATGGCGTATCGAAGGTAGACTAAATTGAAGTGAACGATTACCTCGAATGAATGAGACTAGGGTTTTTCGTAGAATGTTCGGCACTCCCTGCAGCGCTCACCGCAACCTGCCACGATACCCGAGCATCTACGATACCAGCGTCTGTGGGCAGTTCGGTAACTGAGCTGATCTAATAACGTTGGTTCGTGTAGGCTCCCAAAACACGACCGACGACACACGCAGTTTGACAGGACATCGCAGCAGCACGTCCTCTTGTATGGTAGCCGCAGTTTTACGTTACCCTGAAAACTCCGAGGTAGAGATCTCACGTCAACACACATAAAGTTTAATTTTTATCTTGCTACCGACGCGCGCGTGCGCCATTCCCGTTCTGAAGGAGTGGTGCTTTTCCACTATGATCGTGGCTGCTCTGCAGTGAGGCTGGATGATGGTGCCACACCAATCATCACAGCCCGACTACTCCGCGGCTGTCGCTTCTCCACAGTGCAGGGTGTACGGGGAGAAGCGCACTTAACAGAGCTTCCCTAACCCGCCCAAGGAAATCTCGAACAAATGAGGAATATTGCGGAACCCGAGTGCTGTCAGGGTTCTAAACGGAGGTGGAATCGAATAGTGCATTTGCGGAATTTATAACAGCAAGTCTTAAACTTGCGCTGTAAGATCCAGGCAGTGCACCCGGGTGCGGCAGAGTTACTAGATTTGATATTGAGAGAGATAACTTTTGGCGCAGTGTTTGTGGACATTTCTCCCAATTTCGATCAAATGTATCAGTATGCAGAAGGGAGATAGCATAGGAAAAGATTTGCACGGCAGTCACGTCACTGACAACTTGACCATACCTTACCCTTAGTTCTGCTCATCACTACAGGCAGATAAAAAGTAATCACCCTATAATACGAAGATGTTTGTCAAATTCTATATTTCTTTCTAAACGAAAAAAAAAAGAAAAGATACACAACCTTGATCATGCTGACAAAGACCAGAAACCACAGAATGTGTCCCACATGGCATGACGTCACACTGCTCTCGCCGGCGCGTTTTTTCCAAGCGCCAGTGTATAATTTTTCCGGAAGTGCAATGCTCCCAGAGCAGCTATGCTACTACGCACTGACCCAGAGTTCGAACAGCAGACTCGGGTCAACTCATGTTTATTATCTTCTTTTTTTTTTTACGTCGTGCAATCTTTTCAGCGTGTCGTTCAGTTCATGTACAATTTTCTCATAAAAAGACAAGACCCATAAGCAGTCTTGTACGTTACGCGTTACTGAAAAAAAGTAACAGATTACGATTACAGTTATTTTATTGAAAAATGTAACTGATTACAGTAATTAATTACTGCATCACAAAAGTAATTGAAAAAATTACCAGAAAGTGATTGATTACTTTTCACGTTGGTTTTTCTAACTTCTTATTACGAAATAAAAACATGCATACATATGTTCAAAGTGGTTGCAAGCTTCAACAGCAGTTGTCGTTCGAAGTTCTCGTCAGTCAGTTTCCCGCGTTAGTAATCCGTTACTTGTACGTAACTCATTACGTACAAGTCTGCTCATAACGCATATTTTCTGTTGAAAGTGTGATATTCCGGTCTCTGTCATGCACGAAAGTGCCTTTAGCAGTTAGATGCAAGACAAACAAATCAAAATTGTGGCGTGCTAGAGGGCCTTGAAAGGTGCTGTCCTAAATAGATATACGTTTTTCTTTCTTTTTTAAAATTTTAGTTGGAACCGATCTACTTTTAAAAAACCGCCAAAGATAGAAAATGAAGGTCTGTGCAGGTGAGTTATATGACCAGGGAGATAATACTTGGGGCTATTCCTCACATTAATTCAAATAATTAACTAAAATTCGTTATCTTTTAATTAGTGTACATAAACAGGGTTCCGATCAGAAACTTGCTGAGAGCGTCATCAAGAAAACCACGAAATCAGCCAATTTTAGAAAGATTTAAAGTACGCGGTTAGCGCAGGGGTGCGCTAGCCAAGTTCTCCCCTCGTGCAACATTATGCTGGCGGTCCGAGAACACGATGAAAGGATTATCATTCGCGTTTCCGGACCGCCAGCTTAGCGCCTGTTGCATGAGTGGAGACTTTAGCGCACACCTGCAGCGCTTGCTTCAAAGTTTATTAAAGTTGGTTGATTTAGCGATCTAGAGGACGCTCAGCAAGTTTCTGATTGGTACCTATATGTTTATTTTCACTAATTAAAAAGGTATAATTGACGCATTTTATTTAATTACCTGACTTATTGTGAGGGATAGCCCCCTGTATTATGTTTCCTGATGTCATATAATATAACCCACCTGCAGAGACAGCATTATCCTACCTTTCGCGGCTTTAAAAAAAATGTTTGAATTAAAATTAAACACTTTTTATATGAAAGCTTAAACGTTCAATGCAACTTCGAGAAAAGCAAATGAATCGTGCTCGTGATCTCGTGTATTCTTTCGCAATACCGGCTGTCTGTGCAAGAGTAAATAGCCACATGGGGCACCATAGTGACCGATGGACATACGCGATCTCACATCAAGCACCATATGAACCGGGAACTGGAAGCCAATAGGCGGCGGTATTTATTAGGTACGCTTAAAATGATAGCAGGTGTTTGGTCTGCCTCTTCTTTTAGGAAATTTGAGTTTTTCAGTGTTATCAGAGCTTTCCGAAAAATCCCAGGAGACCTTGCTGGGAGAGGAATTGTGAGGCTTCGTTTGTCCTGGAAGCGGCACGATTCATTTCCTCTGGTCACTGGGAGCTCAGAACGCACACAATGTAAAGCGAACTTAAAAGGAGGTCATCACATACTTTGCTTCGTTTCTTTCTGCCTTCTCTGCGTTTTGATAACGTGAACTACGTCTTCGATTCGTGGATAATTTCACAATGTGTCGAGCAGACGTTGGGGACACGACATATTTTTTGGAAAGCTCTATTGCTCACACAAAGCCTATGAATGCTTAAAATTCCGATAGGGCAATTATATCTGTGAAGTGCATATCCGGGAGAAATTTCAGCTGCCTACTATATACGTTAAGTCGCCGAGTCTTGTGGTGTTTTCTACACTGCAGGGGCCGTGACAGGCTGTATACACTGGGATGCTCAGCTCCGCTCAGTCTGCTTTATTTTTGCCAGGGCCGGGTAGAGCCTCGCAGAGAGAACGACGCAGGCAAGCACGCACAATGTTATAACCGCGCACGAAATGGCGATGAAGGTCTTGCTTTCTGCCCTGGGGTCCAACCTGCAAACGGCACGACACGTGACTTTTATTTACTCGTTTATTTTTATCTTCAGAACATCCTACAGCGCGAAGTATTGCAGCGGGGGGGAGGGGGTGGTGCGTATTAAATAAATAAATAAATGACGCATCATTATCACACAGCAACAAAACACACACAAAAAGAAAAGAATTACACTTTCTATTGCACTAGGCACGGGAGTCATGACATGATCCTCATGTTTGATCATACATGGGAGGTGCATTGATTCCAGAAGACTCGTACGGAGTTTGGTGTAGTATTATGTGCATGGCGGGAAGCGTCGGTGCCAGTGCAGCGAAAGCTTCGGAGCAACAGAGACGTGCACTTAATTGAGCCTGACAGCGGGCGTGAACGAAGGCGTGCGTGAAATCGCGTGGGCGGTCGCTCCCATCTGGCTCTCTCACGGCCGCTGTGCCAATGGCACCTGGAAGACAATGCCCTCCCCCCCCCCCAAACGTCATCACTAGTGGATCCACGCAGCGAGAGCTCGCGTCTTGCAGCGTTTCACAACGATGCACGCTTCTGACGCTTTGCGCAAATTCCCTAACGATGACGTCATGCGCAGGCCTGGGGTCTTTAACGTGCACCACGCAGTAGTGATACACGACCGCACGCCGGTACGATGCTCATCCAGACCGAAACGGCAGGGCAGGGGTGGGGATTGATTTCAGGATATCTGGGTTCTGCAGCACGAGCTTTCGAGCCGTGTGCTCCGAGCTGCGGCCCCAAAACTGGACCCTTGGCGAAAAAAATCGGCGAGAAATCTGGCGGCCGTGATTGGCCAACGCCGCACTTCACCACAGCGCCGGCCAATCATAGCCGCCGGATTTCTCGTTCACTTTCTCGCCAAGTGTCCGAATTAGAGTCCCTCTAGTACGCTAAGCCCACTCAGTTACCGATCTCCCATATTGTATTCGACCATTAAAGAGACACTGAAAGGAAAAATGCTCGCTAAGGTCTTTATTTGTACATGACCTATGAGAGCCCAACTCTCCAGGACACGTTTTGCGGCTCGAAATTCGTTTTCTTTCCGCCCCAAAACCGCCGAAGACTCCCGCGAAAGGAACGGGCGACGAGGTACGGCGTGTCTCGGTAGGGACCACGACGTCGGGACACGGCCCGGTGACATGGTCTGTTTCAACTTTCACCCCGAACCCGACCCTCGACGGCGACGTCCCCATGATGCGGCGTAGACAAGCTCCACTGGGACTATCGGCAGCAGCTGCAGCGATGGAGGCGCACCTTCCCAAGGATTCCTCGATAATCATTTCCCGATCCCGAAACCCCCATTTAGAATGGGAGTGCAATAAACCCTTTTTGCCGAGAGCTACGCATTGCTGTGTCAGGTTCACCCGGAGACAGAAGACCGGAGAATCGGAAGATAACCCCACAAAGTTCCAAGGTACGCGGCCTGAATTTTAGGTTCTTGTGCAGTGCCCCATTGGACAAATACATCGCGAGCCCTGGAGATGGGTCAAAAGGACTCAGTGCCCCCATTAGATAAATACATCGCGAGCTGTGGAGATGGGTCAAAAAGACCAAGTTTACTGCTTCACACCAACTATGTGCGTCTTAATTTTAGCGCATGAGAAAAAAACAACAACAAAAAAAGCAAGATTTGGCGCAACAAGTAGAAAAGGCGCAATCCGAGGGGGGTTGTTGGTTTGCCCCTTCGCCCGAGAACTCGTTGGTACTCCACAGCATCGCTACATTCACTGTACCTGGAGGGCCCATGCACGACTGCCACTGGCACGTCTCCCACGCCGCCCTCCCGGTGGCGCTCGTCAAGCGTGGCGTCGCTGCGTTCCATCGGCAAGACGTCAGGAGTCCTCTCCGGCCGGGGAAAGGACGGGCCACGCCGAACCGACTGCTCAACACATTCGGGAGACGTGTCGCTGTCGCTAGGGTGATTGAAAGGAGATTCAATCCAGATATACTGGGTGATTCAAGGAGACGCCAGGCTCTTTAAATCGACCGCAAAAATCGGTTTCTTAACCTATCGCGCTACGATTTTGTGCAGCGTTGCCCACAGATGGTGCATATTTTTTGTAAAATTTGCAAAGAGCGAACTTACCTGAGGAAAAAGTAAAGAAAGAAAAAGGCTTAGCTCCTATGGAAATGCAGCGACGCCACCGGTCTTCAAACAACACGGCGCCGTTTCGCACGGGAGACAAGAGATGGCGCAAGCGGTCGCGACGCCCACTGCCGCCAACGAACGAACATACGACGCCGAGAGCCGGCGTCTTTAGCAGACAAGGAGCTGCAGTTCCTTGTTGTTACCCCGCCTGTTTTTGTTTCTGCGACTGTCGCCGCCTGCGGAACGCGCGCCGCATTTGAGTCGAAAAGATCGTCTGCTAAACACGCCGGCTCTCGGCGCCGTATGCTCGTTCGTTGGCGAAGTTGGCATCGCGACCGCTTGCGCCATCTCTTGTCTCCCGTGCGAAACGGCGCGTGTTGTTTGAAGACCGGTGGCGTCGCTGCGTTTCCATAGGAGCTAAGCCTTTTTCTTTCTTTACTTTTTCCTCAGGTAAGTTCGCTCTTTGCAAATTTTACAAAAAAAATGCACCATCTGGGGGCAACGCTGCACAAAATCGTAGCGCGATAGGTTAAGAAACCGAATTTTGCGGTCGATTTAAAGAGCCTGGCGTCTCCTTGAATCACCCAGTAGATCCAGGACGGAAGGGCGCAATCATCGAATCAGATTAAGATTTCTCCCAAGAATCGCGCGCCTTCTGCCACGTCGCCGTATATTGATAGCAGTCAGCAGTATACTCAGTCGCATGCTGCTGCTGACCACTGCATTGCACTTTATCTCACTTTCTGTAACAGGCTCGTGCTACGAGAATCAACAGAGGCCTTCATGAGAACCAGAGCACGCGGATAATAAATATGATAATTGAGCAGTTCGACTGGGGGACGACCTGATATAGCGTGCTGTACTTCTAAAAAAAAGTATGATGTCTTCGTGGAATCTTGCGGTGTCTCGGCTAATAGCATAAATGTGCGCCCACTGACTAAAACGGCTTCCAAAATGTAGTTCGCACAATCCTGACCTGCTGTTCAAATCACTAGCCAAGGATATTTGTTTTCCAGGCTTGGAGACGTACCTCGTGTTTTGGTGTACAGAAGAGATACATTTACCCGTAAGGTTATGTGGCCGGGCTCTTACTGGCGCAGTGCAGTGACGTTGAATAGAATTTGCCTCTTTCAGACGTCCTTCCTCAGTGGAGGTACGTAGCAGTTCTTCTAAACACATGTAGTCGTACAGAACCATTTGTAATTTTCATTCGCATTTTACTTTAATATTCTATGAAGGAAAACAGGTCAGGTTTTGTGAAGTTTTAAATGGCAAGAGGTCAATGGATTGGGAGCCATGGAGGGGTACTTATCCAGCGCGGTCTGAGATTGTTAACCCGACTTTTTTAACATGCTCATAACTACTGTGATTACACGACCAATCACCTGTACCAGTGCCTGTACAATGACCGCCCATGTCGGAACAAGCAGGGGCGCGGCTCAGGTAGATTATTGGCTTAGTAGGTATATAACGTTTGCATCCGATTCGATCCCAGCGCACCCACACTTCTCCTGAAACCGTAGATTATTTGCCTCGAAGTGCTGAAATTAAAGTGGGCTAGGCGGAAACGTGCAGTCATATATGGGCGAGAGTTCATCAATCGATTCATGATAAGTCAGAGCCTTAATTGCCCTAATGCGATGAGCCCAATGTATTGATATGCGCTCCTATGTTCATGCGACAAAGTCTACACGTCTATGAGAAGGGTAAGCACTTGGGTATAGTTGGTGATTCATAGTTCAGAGGGTAAAAGCGCTAAAAATATAAGGGTGCAAGTGCAAGAGGTCAACACCCCAGAGCGCTACTTGCAACTGAGGTTTACTCATGAAAAAAACACATAATACTCACCTTGAACCAAGACATGCGATGACAGAAATTCGACATCATCAAACCGATGCTTATCTATCTGCCTTTTACTTTTCGAAAGACTTTAAAAACGCGACCTCAGAGCCAAACAGAGCCATCGATGGAGCACTGACACACGTGTCTTCAACGCACTCCGATATGAAGAACGTTTCGGATATCTTCCTTGTAGTTTTGTTTTGGTTTCTGGGTAACACCCCTTTGTTGGCCCTCGGGCAATAAAACCAACAGACATGTAAATGCTGAAGTAAAATCTTAAGATCTCAAAACTGTAGGTTACCATCTCTGAGACTTTCACTGGTGAAACTGAGCCCGGACGCACTGTCTCTAAACTCTTCTAACATCCTTAAAATGAAGCCTTCTCTTTTAGAACCTTAATTCGAACGAAATAACATCAGGTAATCGTCTACGTATACCTGAAAACACGAATGACTTCTTCATTCAACCGGCTTTCAATATCCCTGTCACACTTTGCTAAAAAAACAAGTCGCTCAGCACGGGCGCCACGCTCGTCCCAAAACACACTCTCCTTCTGTACGAGCTTTGCCCTCCAAAAACCACGTAGGTGGAGCTCATATAAAAGCGTAACAATGCTAAAAAAATACTTATGCAGGTTGCACTTTATTCTGAAGCTTTAAAACTCCAAATGTCTTAATAGCTTCTCTAACAGCTTCAAAAAGTCCTTCATGCGGTATAGTATAAAAAAAGGTCTTCGACGTCGAAGGTAACTACGTCACAAGTACCGGGATTTGAATCTTTCAGATATTCCACCACATTCTCCGAATTACTGACCATAAAAGACGATTACCTGGTGTTATTTCGTTCGAAGGAAGTTTTAGAAAGAAAAGACTTCATTTCAAGAATGTTAAAGGTGTTTAAGGACAGTTCTTCCGGGCTCAGTTTCACCAGTGAATGTCCCAGAGATGGTGCCTTACATAAATAAAGGAAATAACATTAAAAAAACGAGGACAGACAAGACGTTTCCCATGTGGGCAGGATTTAGTCTTGTCCGTTTTTGTCTTTATGTCTTTTCCTTTATTTATATTACCCTTACCAGCACACTCTCCATTCCAATGTACCTTGCAGGATTTAGATCTTAAGATTTTACTTCGGCATTCACATGTCTTTTGGCTTTAATGCTCTAGGGCCAGGAAAGGTGTTACCATTTAATTCTAATCCCACAAAAGTAATTAAGAGGAGCATTGCCTCTACGTGCCTGACGGCTTCTTTAACGAAGTCCTGCCCACATAGGATAGGGACAGCTTTAGGTTGCAGGTAGAGAAACCGGAGGAGGAGGCTTTCCACCTACGCTTCTTGTGGGGGTGGCAGAAAGCCTGCTAAGGAAACTTTGGGGAGGGTGTGGTGGTGCAAGAGCGAAGCCGAGCTAGGCGTAGACCGATTGTGATACCTTATGTGCATAAGGTGAGCCAAAGAATAAAAAGAAAAAAGTGGGGCAAAAACATGAGATTCCTGTATTACTCTCAGCTCCTCAAAAAAAAAATAAAAAAAATGGGCAGACTATGTGGAAAAGCTGGACGAGGGAAGCGACGCGTCGGAGTATGTCAGAAGAAACAGAAGACTAGATTCCCGAAACTTTCTTTAAATAAAAAAGTTCGTAAATCTATCTTACGACAAAGTTACGAACTTGTGAGTATTCGCGAAGCAAAATGTTCATAAGTTTTGCGTAAATTACGGATTTCGTCGTAATTTACGCAAAACGAACGTTTTGCTTCGGGAATACTCAAAGTTCGTTACTTTGTCGTAAGATAAATTTACGAACTTTTTGTCTTCAGAAAGTTTCGGGAATCTGGCCCCAGGTTTGTGGAGTGTAGCGAAGGTGTGGTATACAAGATTCATTTATCATGTAGCAGAGTCGGGTCGTTGTATAAATTACCAATCGGGTCGTTGTATAAATTACAGGCTCAGGGAACATGCACTGTCAGTAAGATCGTCACCCTCGGGAAATCTGGCAGTACACTGTAACAGATGTGGGTGTGTCCCAAGGTTTGACAACACCGTTCTCTTAGCCAGAAACCGAAACAAAACGACAAGGGAGATATCCGATGCATTCTTCATATCGGAATGCGTTGAAGCCACGTGTGTCAGCGCTCCATTGATAGCCCTGTTTAGCTCTGAGGTGGCGTTTTTAAAATCTTTCTAAACGTAAATAGCGGTTAGATATTCATTGGTTTGATGACGTCGCATTTCTGTCATTACATGTCTTGATTTCACGGTGTGTATATATCTGTTTTTCCATGAGTAAACTTCAGTTGCAAGTAGCGCTCTGTGCGCTTGATCTCTTTCACTTGTCCGTTGTTTTTTAAGCGCTTTTGCCCCCTGAATGTCTATAAGAGCTCTAATGGTACACATGGGTGCTGAAAACTAAACAAATCTCGAGCTCACCTTAGTAAAGGCATCAAAACAACTTCGACTTCTTCTTCGTTTCCTTGTCACCAAATTCCGTAATTGGTTAGATCAAGCTGCCCCACGTGCGATTTGATTGATAGCATAAGCGCAGCCGTGCGGATAATGCACAGAGGGTGTTCTGTTTCTGCCACAATGCGGAGAAGCATAGAACAGCCACACCACCACATCCAGCCTCCTATGCCAAACCAAACAAAAAGCCCCCAAGCGCCTGTCGCACAACGCCAGGCGCCGGGCAAATCTTCTATACTTCAGCGCGACCTTTCGATCCCCGTGTAGCTCGAAACATATGGTGCGACATTTCTAGCTTCGGAACCCAGGGTTTTAACCCTGCCGGGTTTCTGGTACTCTCCTGGACCTGTTTGCTGGTGAATGCCGGTGTCTCTCCCAGCAGTTAAAATAGCCACCGGCGTGATTTTGAGATCACGTGACCGGCTCCGTGGGGATAAGAGAAACACTCTCTGTGACAATGCAGTAAATCAAGAAATCAATCAATTTAAAGTTTATTCAAAATAAATAAAAGGCAGGGGCACGCCTGCCCCTCCCAGACTGAAGGCTGTTTAAAGCTATTCCATGGTAGTCCGCGGTAGGTCTGCGAAAACGCTGGGAACCGATTGCGGCCAACTATAGAGCAGCGTCATCGGCCGTAACTGGCCTTTGTGTATATTACTGTATGACTGGCCGTGGTTCTCAGATTACGTCGACCGAGGATTACAAGATTGTACTGCCTTCATCTGCCAAACGACAACGCCTCCAAGAAGTCTTTTATTTATTTATTTTATTTATTTCAGAATAATATCAGTCCCTCGTGGGACTATGATAGGATTGGGCATATACACTTTCTGACAAAATACAAAAAAAGGGTAGACAAGTTCGACGAAGCTGAATTGGTCGTATAAATATATCTTTTAATGTCCGGCTCCGCTGAGGCGTAGTGACACTTCTTTTTTCTTCTTTTTCTTTTTCTTTCCTATACTGGCGTTCCCACGAGTCCGTCACGGCTTTCTTCTTTCTTTTCTTTCCTTTACTAACGTTCACGCGACTCCGTCACATGCCGCCGCCTCAAAAAGGCGTCGACCCAACGTAAACAATGAGCAAAACAAACAAAAAAATAAGACGTTTTGAAGACACTTGAAGTACACAAAAAACACACTACTACCACGCGATAATTGCAAGTCCTGTACACGAATAAAACATTGTCCTATTAAAGAGTTTTACGAAAGTGAAAATTCCGCAACAGGTTCTAGATGCGGTTTCAGTTTTCGCTACGACTCCCCCTGCTCTTACTTTTTGAAACATAAAGGGAGCGTTAACTGTTCTCGCTGTTCCACTCTGCTAACCCTGCTGCTCAAAGGAGTCTGTTTCTCGTAGCCCAATAATGTGTTTCTGTGTCCCGATTTGCACGGCCAACGTCGGGAACAAATTCTGGCGTGCCTTTCTGCCCAGTGATGGATCCTAGCACCACGTAAACAAGCAAGACACCAAAAATGAACTTGTTGTCAACAAGTACCCATCTACGGTGTCTGCGTAAGGTCCTCTATTCTCTTGATGAAGTATTTAACAAATTATTGATTTAATGGTAATCAAATGAATACACGAGAGAATGCTCATGCATACACTGCGATTTGTGTGCCGTGGCATTACCTCGGTGGGAGTCATCAGCATTCAGGCGTTCGACCAGCGCTGTGATTGTTCCTTTTTAGAGCGCAGCTCATAGGCGCCCGTCTCAGGCTTAAGCAACGTCACCGTCGCCGTCGCCGTCGGCGCCGCTTAAGCCTGAAACGGGCGCCTAAAAGCTGCCCTCTAATTCGGCGTTACAGGGGATTGTAAACGTCTTTCATTGTTTGAGTCACTCTCAGCATTCACGCACATAATGAACGTTCACCACCAGTCACCGAGACTCTAGCAGCACCTTACGCGCATGCCACATATCCAGCACAATCAAATAATAGGGCATAGCAGACTACGTGATAGTTTCCAAACGATTTACGCGTTCGTTTTCTTCGACGGCTTTTCCAGTTGGCCTTCACCAGAAAGAGGGGAAGAGAGAACATGTGCACAGCTTTGATCAGCGCTCAAGCGCGCTCTCTCATACCTTTAACTGCATACAAAGCTGCAGAAAGTTGCTCTCGAATATAGAAGAGGCCACTCGCGTAGCTAGGCCATCCGGCACTTCCCCCCCCCCCCCCTTTACTAGCTGCGATCTCGGGGAGCGGGAGGGGGGGGGGAGCTACGAAATATCTAAGGGCCCCGGCACACGGGGCCCTTAGATCTTTTCGTAGCTTTAACCCTCTCTCTCCCCCCCCCTTCACTCCCCGAGATCGCAACTAGTAAAGGTGAATAAAAGGTTAGAGGGACACTCAAGTGGTTTTGAGTTCGTGTTTTGATGATGACAGCTGAATTTAGACGCCCCAAGTATCCCTAAAAACCAAATAGTATAGTCATACGGTGATTATTTCTTTAATAAAATGTAATTGAAGGCCGCCAAACCTCGGATCCATCCGAAAACGAAACCACTCTCATTGGTCCTCGCACGCTTATCAAAAGTATCTCGGGCCAATGGCGTTGGACGACGTTCCGTCGCGCAGTGATCCCGAGGTAGCCGCATCGGCCGAACCTCTTTGTCATTCGAGCTTCGATCATGGCGGCGTTCTCTACGCTCGAGGACCTGATGCCGTTGGAGGTTGAAATTCTTCGGCGGACAGCCGACCTGGGGATGATTTCCTATGACGCCACTCCGACGTGCGATGTGGACGATAGCAGCGCTTCGGAGTCCTGTTCGGGTTCCGAAGACGATGAAACGCAGACCTTTTCGGGCATTCTTCGATTTGAGGTTGGGGCAAGTCGTAACCAAACCAACGTTTGACATCGCAGCGTTACCTCTGTTACGTGATGTCAAACGATGTCGCCACGTTGACTTTCGCCTCGGGAGGACGGGGGAAGGCTGGTTCAGACATGTGCAACGAGCGCGTACCTACGACTGCGTCCGTTGCAACCGGAGCGACCGGAACGACAGCTCTGCGCCGCGCGTACACACCTGAAATTACTACAAGCACAGCGGCCCCTCTAAAAGGGGACGCACTGCTACTCAATGCCGTAACAGAATAGAGACAGACAGTTTTCTATAGCCTAAAGCTTTATTATTGATTTTTCTTGATAGGCTTGCTGGGTACAGTGGATGAAAAAAGAAAATAAAAAGATGCCGTACGCCGTCTTGGACGATCACGACTCTATACACGACATTGCAATAGTACAAATATCGCCACACGCATTTTCTACGATTATAAAAGACAATGTAATCTTAGCAGCGATATAGCAACGTAGAAATATGATTTCGTTATCAGATAGACGTTGCGAGCGTTCAGGATTGCTAACACTAATAACTTTTCTCCGGTGATGAAAACGCGTGAAACTTCGCGTCCTTTATACGGTACGCGCCAGTAATACCTTGAACTTGAGCACACGCATGAAATGCGCCAAATAAGAAATCCGGGCGATGTTCGAGGACACAAATGCTTAGAAAGCACCACTGTAGTCGAAGTAAACAAACACGACGGCACGGGCGTTTCTGCTGTCTTGAGAGTGCAGCCACGGCATCGCCGCACGAGTAGGTGGGTCTTCCCTTCTAGTACGTGCTGGGTTATCATAACGACACACGACGAAAATTCACAGTCAAGGATAGCGCTTTTACGCGGAACGATGAGCTTTCACCACGCCGTCCACGTCGATGATCAACACCGACGCCATGTGCGCGCAGATACGTGCGCTTCCGCGCATCCCGGGGAACGGGAAATTCACCCCCGCGGAGGACGGCAAGGAGAAAACGTAGTCCCTTGTTTGTGAAACGATAATTGCAGTATCGCGTATTCTAAACTAGAACTATTTTACGTCTTGTGAAATTATAATGCACAACATATTTAAATAAACTGAAAATTGTTTCTTTAGCGAAACTTTACAAAGGCCGCCAAAATTTTCAAACATACGATAATTTCATTGGTCCTCGCAAGTACAGGAAAGAGTCCGCACGTATTTTATTCCTGCGTGATTAATAGGCGGTTCTGCCTTTTAAAACTGAAGATACTCATTCACTGACACTTTCTTAACGCCATCGCACCAAAAAGTAGCTTCCCAAAAACTGCTTGAGCTCCCCTTTAAAAGCGCGAACAAACGAGGACAGCTCGTGTCCAGTCCGGCCGTGCTTAGCAAAGGTATACAGTCTATACTTCGTTTCAGCTTGGGTCCAGACGCAGGCGATGCTACAAGCGCGAGCTCCGGGCTTTCAGCGTCCCTGCCAAGCACGCGCGCTCGTGCAATGCAAGCACTGTTCAGGGCCACACGCTCGCGCTCGTAGCATCGGCTGCGTCTGGACCCAAGCTGAAACGAAGTATAGCAAAGGGACCTTTGTGGTCGGCGGCGAGTCAGTTCACAATCCGTTGCGCGTGGTATGTGCTCGCGACCGAAGAGCGCGGGCTGATTCGCCGATTGCAAAGGGACCTATGTTAAACTTAAAGCGTATTCACACGAGGGAGAAATCCCGGGGATTTCTCCCCGGCACGCGCATTCCCCGACGCGAACGTCAGGCTTTGCGATGTGCCGATGCATCGTGTTTTCATCTCGTGATGCGCGCGTGCCGGTATTGATATTGATTTAACTTGGTATTGATTTAACTTGGAGTTCTCTCATTTCAGTGGTAACACCCCCGAAACGCGTGGGACAGCGTTTGTGGTGTATGAGGACATCTTCGATGCCAAAAACGCCTGCGATCACCTCTCCGGTTTCAACGTGTGCAACCGGTACCTTGTCGTGCTCTACTACCAGCCTACGAAAGTAAGTGCAAAAGAAAAATTACCATATTTTATGAAGTATAGACTGTAGGGGAAGGTTTTACCTCATGTAGTACGCACTACGGGGTTACTTCAAAGTTCATCCATGTCTCATTCCTGTTAAAAATACCGGACAAGAACAAAACGGCGCACTTTCTTACGGTCTTTATAATGCGGGTAGTTTCTCTCTGCCACCGCAACTCGGTGGGGATCGCTGCGACCTCACCCTTTCTACAGCGCTTTAACTCGTTCTAGCAAGACACCCTAATCTCACCGTGTTGACGTCTTGGCTCCGGGGTTGAATTGGAAAAAATGTTTTGACTATTTGGACCTGCAGGTCTCGATGTCGTCTGCCTGCAAAGACTTACACAGAACACTTGTACTTCGTCTTCTCAAAACACGAATTTAAATAAACAAGCGTCTACTTATCGGAAGACAGAAGTATTTTACTCAACGCTCTAATATTGTTTCATATTAGTACGTTGGCACACAGTTTCAATCACGGTGGTCCAAACAGTGGCTCGGACTAGTTCAGGCAGTACCAGAAAAGGGGTCGTTGTCGCGCCCTCACGCGATAGAAAAACTCCCATTGCTTCTAAGTCAAAAGCAAAGGCCGTGAGGAATGCCGCTGTCTAGCGCGGCCGTGGTTTAGGGTAGAGCTACTATAAATGAGCTACGCTTAAAAAGCCTCTGCACGCCAAAAAAAATTTTTTTTTCATGCTAGGCGTTGAAATGGCATATCAGGACATTGCAAAGAAATTGTTTCACTATAGAGTTGCGTAGTTTTTTTTTATATAAAAATAGAAATACGAGGCCCAATTCAAAGTTCCCGCCAGTGCACTGTGACGTAACAGTGTACCGCAAGGTTTCGGGGCGGTCAGAAGGGAGGCATCGACCTACGTCACTAAAAGTGGGTTCACCGGAAGTCACGTGAGTTTCACTCCTCGTGTTCTCCGCGACCGTGCCTAAGATTTTTTTTCCTGCTCTTCGTACGAGCGATTGTAGAAAACGAAGTTTCAGTTCCACTAGCTCTTTATCGCTGCAACGTTGGTTAGTTTGCGTGCTGTAAAATTTGAGGGCGAAGAGTCAGTGGATCGACGTGATGGAGGTCAATGATGAAAGCGTTGCGAGTACAAGCCAGTGTACGAGTGCATGCCGTCAGTTCGATAATACAGGGCTACCCTGGGCGCAAAAGAAGCTATCAAGTTTAAAAAAAAATTTAGAACGCTCGCAGAAATTAGTATTGCTAGCATACGACACGCCCGATCGCATTGCTGAAGGTTCAGACACCGAGGTCGTTGAATCATCGGATACTCTCCAGGCTAAAGATGCCTGCCGTCTAAAGAATACGAACTGGTTTGTGTACCAAGTACAAGTAAACGTCGAGCACAAAGTACGTATTTTGTGTAAAACATGAGTAGAACTTGTTTACTAGGTGCACATGCGGCCGATGTATGTCTCTCGGAAATGCATGCAGTGTGATCTCTTCTTCAGTAGCTGAAATACCGGGACAGTCCCTTACACAGCACCTTCTAGGCATTGTAGTTGATCACGTCAATTCACTGACTCCACTTCTTCTACCTTTACAGCAACATCAAGCGATGAAAAGCAAATAAAAGAAACCTTGTCTGCTTGGATCGCTCGTGGAAGTGCGGAGAATAACAAAAATATTAAAAAAAATATTACACGCGCTCGCGGTAAGCACGAGGAGGGATACAACTCACGTGACTTCCGGCGATGCCTCCCTTCTGACCGCCCCGACACCTTGCGGTACACTGTTACGTCACAGTGCACGGCGGGAACTTTGAATTGGGCCTTGTATTTCTATTTTTTATAAAAAAACTACGTAACTCTATAGTGAAACAATTTTTTTGTAATGTCCTGATATGCCATTTCAACGCCTAGCATGAAATCTTTTTTTTTTTTTTGGCGTGTCAGAGGCTCTTTAAGGTATCGGCACTTCGATCTCCGGTCTGCTAGTGGGAGTCGTAATCTTGGTGATTAGTGCAGAGCAGACACAACCCTCAGTAGCCACAATTAAAAAATTCGACTTCCGTAGCTTTACATGTAGGAAGTTCAGGTGGTATCGTTTCACTCTGTCGCGAACTGTTTTAGCATTTCTGGAGGACGAAAAACCGTTTCCTGCGATTTTAGATAAAGCTTCAGATAACTGGCCACCATTGTTTTAAGCACCAAGATGGCGAGGTGTAGCCACTCTAAAGTGTAGCTTATTTAGCTCCTCTAGTTAAAGGTACAGAGCTTGACACTGTTAGCGCGAACAAGCGATCGCCGATTTTTCCAGAATTCTCTCCTTGAAACCAAGGGATGTCATCCAAGTTATTATTGCTACGGAAAGAGCTCATTTAGTTTCATAAAGTAAGCGATAAAATATCGTGCTCGCTAATACCATCTAAAAGTAAAATGCGAAAATGCGTCGATGTTGTGTTCGCGCTAACTGTGTCGCGATGTGTACGTTGTTCTGACCGTGTGAGTGGGGTGTAAGATGACGGGACTAGAAGAAAGGGTCACGTGCCCTGAACAAAGTCGTCCGCCGTCTGCAGACAACGTCATTAGTTTGTTTTAGAGTGCCTTCATACACACGCGCGCTCCCTAGTTTGTTTCAGGATATATCTCTGCATTCAAAACAGCTACAGACGATGCTGAAAACAGGGGGCTACGTTCGACAGATGTTTCGTTTCTCCTAAAGAGAAACGGAAGTGACGATATCGCGTCTGATTGGCCAGTAGGGGCTCAAATGCTGAAAGAGGGAACTTTCGTAATTGGAGCCTCTAACCAATCAGACGCAATATCGTCACTTCCGTTTACTTTTAGGCGAAACGAAACATTTGTCGAACATGGCCCCCCCCAGACTTTCTAGAAATATGTTACCCATAAGAACACTTGAAGGCGAAACCCAAGCGCCAATGTAAACGCGATAGCGAACTTCCGAAGACAGCGCGCTCTCTGACGACGCACTTTTGGCGCCGTTTCATTGGTACCTTTCGTTTTGGTACCTTTCGTGTCGCCGGCGTGTTTTCGTACTTTTCGCGTCGCCGACGTGTTTTCGCTCAAGGACTTTGAAGATCGACTGAACGATGAGACATGTAAGGCTTTCGCCTTAATGACCTTCTTCGGAGCCAAAGCGTCATTCTCTCCATATCCTGGATTCAGGGGCACCCGAGCATTGAGAGAGAACACGAACACACACACACACACACACACACACACACACACACGCACACACACACACACACACACACACACACGCACACGCACGCACACACGCACACACACACACACGCACACACGCACGCACGCACGCACACACACGCACACGCACGCACGCACACGCACGCACGCACGCACGCACGCACACGCACGCACGCACACGCACGCACGCACGCACGCACGCACGCACGCACGCACGCACGCACGCACGCACTTAGTTCAAAATATCCCCGCACAAAAAGAGGGTCATCGACACAGTGAAGCAGAAACCTACCAATGTTTCTGCTAGATTTTTTTAATTGTCGCAAACAACTAAAAATGATTTAAACTTGGGAACTGCGTATTTGCAAAGAAATCCTTTTTTTTTTTCAAAATGCCTGATTTGAAGCACCGGCCCGAATTTATGACGTAGATGGCAAAAAGGCGCACTCCTTGCCTTTTTGGATGGCTTCAAACAGGAAGTGCCTTTTAACGTTCTCTCTTTCACTCTCAACGGACAGTCAACAGGTGCGAACGTTGACACGTGCCCTCTCATCTATCAGGGCAATCACGAGCGCTCGCGTCTGCCACCGGCCAACCAGCGCCTACTTCGGTGTGCGTTTTCCACGGGACCTTTCTCTGCGTGCAGACGACGCGTCACTCCCTAGTTCCATTTTCTTTTCCTCTCGGAGTTCTGCTTGGGCGGTCACAAACGCTTAAAAGTAAGAGGAACATGAAGTGTTGCAGACTTTGGTGAGCAAGGCGGATAGCCCAAACTTCTTGATCTCTCAACTAATGCTCCCTCTAAGTCTGAGAGGCTATCCGACATCGAAAAAAGAAAGTCGTCCTAGCCTTCGCCTACTTTCCCATCGTCCGCACCCCTCTCAACGTCCTCATCACCACCGCCGAACGCCGCAATGTGGAAAATAAGAAGAAAAAAGTCTGGAGACTTCGTTTCTTCCTCGTCACTAACACTTCCGGGCTCTGAGTTTTTACATTTCGAAGTAAGCGGCGTAGTGCGTTTATACAATTGTCGTAAGAAACATATTTGTCGAAAGGACAGCTCAGGAAGCGCGTGTTTGTTGCTTTGCAAGACGAGCAGAGCACGCGCCATTTGCACGGACGCTGAAAAGGTCTACACGCAGGTGAAAGGCTCATGCAACAAACAGGTGGGACAGGTAGTTGGCCGCGATCGGTTCCCAGCGTTTTCGCAGACCTACCGCGGACTACCATGGACTAGACCGGCAGGTATGCAGACCTATTTTATTATTTCAAAAACGTTTTTCTACGTGATGCACAACATTCCTGGGATACTCGGACGCGTTCCTGGTCTGGGGAAACGTTCCTGCGAAAACATTTACAGAAAAGGTGGCATCACAGATTCGGTAGGTGCCTGTCCGCGGGCAAGTGCGTCGTGTGTAAACACATTTAAGACCCGGGTGGTTGTACTGCTTTGGCCAAATTTCTGAACCACGACGGAAAGATCAGACTCCCCTTATGATAGAGTAACCTCTAAACATCCATACAACGAATTACATCTTCTAGCCTTGAAGGTGAACATTTCGGCAGACGTCTGCCTGGTTGGGTTAAACGTAATAAATAAAGGGCAAACGCCAACCAATCCCTAAAATATCGTAGGGTCCCAACGTTTCGGTGCCGGCTCGGCACCTTCTTCAGGGGGCTATTTAAAGAGAAGCAGCTTCTTTCTTTTCTTCTGCGGTAAATGTAGGGCAGCATCCTCGTTTTTTTTTTTTTTACGGTGGTTAGTTTTTAAATCCAGGTGCGGTACCCTCGTTTTCTTTTTCGAAGTTGGTTATTTACAAACGAGGATCAGCATCTTCGTTTTCCTCTATGGTAGGGGCCTGTTTTAATACAGACCACACCAGGAAATATTAATCGATCCTCCGGCACCTTGCCCTCAGCATACGTCAGTGGACTACAGCACTTAGAGGAGCCACGAAAGAAACAGGCCCCTACCATAGAGGAAAACGAAGATGCTGATCCTCGTTTGTAAATAACCAACTTTGAAGAAGAAAACGAGGGTACCGCACCTGGTTTTAAAACTAACCACCGTAAAAAAACACGAAGATGCTGCTCTACATTCACCGCAGAAGAAAAGAAAGAAGCTGCTTCTCTTTTAAATAGCCCCCTGAAGAAGGTGCCGAGCCGGCACCGAAACGTTGGGACCCTACGATATTTTAGGGATTGGTTGGCGTTTGCCCTTTATTTATTATCTTCTAGCCTTGTTTTCACTGTTTACTATCCTTGTTTTCATTGCTATGTTAATAACCTTGACTAAAATCTAGTTTTTCTTTATTCTACACGTCCCGGTGAATGGAAACATTATTTGCCACCGGTCCTGGAAAAAAAGCATGGTCTCTGCAGGAAAAAGTTTTTTATGCAATCGGTCAGCGCGCCCGTATGTCAGACAAAGAGAACGTTTAGACGACGTTTCTGCAGCCATCTCACACGACACTGTTGTCGGGTGCGGCGGTCGCGAATTTCACGTAGAAGGCAGGTAAAAGTGGAACAGCACTTCACTGCAGCTGCAGTTTGCGAAGCTGACCGCCAAAGCAGCTGAGATAACCCCGTGGTAGGGAACACGCTAGGAATATATCCAGACTGCGTGTCACAGGAGTTGCGGTTGTTCAAAATTCCCTCACTTTTACCGATGGGAATGGGCTGTGCAAGGATACTGCCTTCAGTGCAGAGGATACAGGCTAACTATAAGCAACAAAGAATCGAAACAACATTTCGTACACGGGGAACAAACAAAGAAACAATGCCTTTTATTACAATCGTGTTACGTGTGTAGGGGTCTAGGGTCTAGCCCTTGGTTCCTCTCTGGATCTTGTAGAAGGTTCCCTGGAAGCCAATCTCTCGCGGCGCCCCCGCGACGCCGCCCCTCACCTCCACCCCGGAGGCGTAGAGGACCCTCCGGACGGCGTTCCAGTCCCAGTTCCTGTTGGCCAGTCCTTTCGCAAGCGCCCCAAGCTGGTGCGGCACTCCGAAGGACGTCCCGCTGTTGTCCAGGATGACGGCCACCCTGAACGTGACCCCGAACCTGACCAGCTTTCCGCCGACCTTCATACCGAAGAAGTTGCCCCTGTCGTCGACCGCGAGCGAGATGCCCAGTCGGTGCAAAGCCACCACTAGCTCGCCGTACTGGAAGTTGCGGACTTGCGTCGGAAGAATGCCCAAGTCCTTCGGAATGAGGAACTTCTGGCCGCGGATGACGACTTCCACGTTGCTCGGGCCAGTGCCTGTGGCTTGCGGGAACGTGTACGTCTTGCCCCGGAACACGATGGAAACGATGTTGCCGTCTGGTGACCTGTTGACAAGGATGCCGTGTTCCGCGAGGGCCTTAACGAGGAATGCGATCGCCCCGGTTCCACCCTCCCTGACGGTGGTCACTAGGCTGTCGAACTCGTCCGGAATATTGAACCACTGGCCGTTGAACTGGATCCTCATGGTGGACTCTCCAGGGACGTTCACAGGAAGCGGCTGAGGGAAGGACCCTGCTTCACCCCTTACGTTGAACTCGCGTCCATTGAAAACCAAGACAATCTTCCCGCCGTCGCGTTTCACTTGTACTCCTAGCTCTATGAGATTCTGAACGATTTGCTCGACTACGTGGCTGTGCTCGGGTTTGCTCATGAAAACGACGAGGTTCGGCAAGTCGTTGGGTATTCGATAGCGGTCGTTGTTGATGGTCACCACCAGTCGGATGGTGACCGGGAGTTCGAAGATCTCGAACCCTTTCTGGACGGAAGAAAGCACCCCGTCCGGCCCGGCCAGTAACTTGTAACCAGCCAGCTGAATTTGAAGCAGGAAGTCCTTTAGTGGAATCTTGTGGTTCACCAGAATTTCAGCCAGCTTGGCGTTATCTCTGGGAAGCACAAAGGTCTGGTCAGCTACCACCAGAGTGGTTGTCTTCTGCTGCGGAACAGGATACCGTTTTCCGTTGAATTCTATGGCGACAACAAGCTTGTCAGCGTTGCGCACAGGAATGATTCCGTAGAGGCTGTACAGGTCGTTCAAGACCTCACTCGGTAGACCGCTCGTCTTTAGAAAATCAATCATGGCTGGAATGTCTTTGGGGATAATAAAATAGCGATTTCCAAGTTTCACACGCAGTCGCACTATTGCTGGGAAGGGAATGGGGACTCGGTCTATGACGATGCCAACCAGGTTGCCAGTTTGCGGATCCACCGTTATCGGGACGTGCTGCTTCTGCAATTCAGATAAGAGCTGGCCGACCCAGAGCTTGCTGGGCTGGGAGAGGATAACACTCAAGTCGGCTGGAATTGAGAACTGAATGTTGTCGATGGTCACCTTCACTGGTTTCACATACTCTACCGGATACGTCTTACCGTTGAGCGTTAAATATTGAATTTCACCGTTTGGCCCCTTCTTGATGCGCACGCCGTAAGAGGTCAGTAAAGGTAATATCATGTGTAGAGACTTAGGAGTATTTTGTACCGCTCCGATGAGATCGACAATATCACGAGGAAGTTCGAACACTCTTCCGTTTATCGTAACTGTGGCCTTCACGGGTCTGTGCAGTCTGGTAACCTTGTTAAATAATTTATATCCCGTGATCTGGCCGCTGGCGGTAGTGACTAAGGTTGCGCCAAACTGTTGGAGTATGGTAGCAATCTGGGGCAACAGGTTGGGATTTTTGAAATAAAATCGGCAAATTTCTTGGTATCTCTCGGTAATTCAAACTTGTGGTTTTCGATCGTGATAATGTATCGAACGGTCACTGGCTTCTGCAAGGGGACCTTCTTGCCGTTGACGATTACCCAGGTAACTGGCTTGCTCAGGTTAGGGAAGGTAACACCGTGGCGCACGAGCATCCAGTAGACGAGAACGAAAAGGTCCGGGTTCTTCTGAAGTAAATCCAAGTAGGATTCCACGTCGAAAGGCGTGGTATCCTTGGGGAGCTCGGGGACTTCTGAGATTTCGGGTACCTCCGACAGCTCGTGACCCGGTGGAGTTTCCGGTACTTCGGAAATTTCCGAAACGTGGGGAGGTTCCGAAACTTGGTGTGCTTCCGAAAATGATTCTTCAATAGGGAACGGGACTGAGCGGGGAAAATGCCCGACATCGGGAACTTCTGGGACCTCAGGAACCTCTCGGTGAGGCGCTGAAGGTGGTACTTTCGGAACTTTTTGATGCGACGTTGGCGCTGGGGCTTCGGAAACCTGCGGTTTCGAAGGCGATGAAGATGTCTTGAATATTTCCGGTACTAGATCTTCCGGAAACCACGGTTCCTGGTCCTCCGTAGGCGGCTGCCCGCTTGCGCCGCTACTCTTGATGATCCATGTCAATGTTTGTCCTATGTCTGGAAACTTCTTAATGATATCCAGGATTGTGAATTGGGTTCCCGACGGTACCCGAAGGTCTTGACCATCGATGGTCACTTTGACAATCGTCGTTCCTGGCTTGATTTTCCGTAATTTTTTGATGACCGTCAGAATAGCCTGCACTTTGGGCCCTTCGATTATCTCGAGACCTTTGCCGGGCACGATTATCCAGCCCGTGCCGCGGCATTCCAACGGGCATTGGACGAGACAGTGGCAGAGGCCGGCAGTGAGCAGCAGCACCAGTGACGGTAACAACAGCGGGATTCCCTGCATGTCTCTCTGATGTTCGGTGCCAGAAAGAGCGGACGAAGATTGTTGCCTGTTACAAGAGAAAGCAGAAGTGAACATGAGCTTGCTTTGAACGGAGGTACATGCCAACCACAAAGACAATGGTCTTTGAGAATATGTGCATAAGCTTAAAAACCACAGGGAGGGACCAAATTTTACCTCGCATTTTGCTTAAAGAAACATTAACACCTAGTAGTTTTTTTTTACACATTAGCTTGAGCGTTTTGTTTTCATAAAATGTGCAATAAGAAAATAATTAACTATTTACTATAGCTTCCAGGTTTCCGTGAACAAACGAGCGCCCTTAACTGCAATCACGCGTCAGCGCAGTTGACGCACCATAGAATGTTTTCGACGACGTCATCTCGTTCACCATCTTTTTTGTTGTTGTTGTTATGAGCCGTCTGGCGCATGCAAGAGGCGAGCACTTTGAAGATTCCCATCACACTCTTACATTGGTAGTGCACAGCAGCTTATAAGTTTTATCACTACGACATCTAACAACAAAATGGCGGATTGACGTCATGTGAAAACACCCTTTACTTTCAGAGAGCTATTGCAGAAGGAGTGAAGAGCGCGCATGCACGGAGTTCATGGACGCTCAAGACGCCCAAGCGCACGTGCGCCCATAGCTTTGACTCCCGTTAAGTGCGCGCGTGCAACAAAACTTTGCGTGTAACTAGGGTATTAGCGACTGTACTGTTAATGAAGTAGCACTACAGTGCCCCAGAGGTTGGGTAGTGGGCTCACCGCCCTATCTCCCCCGTGTATTGCACTGAAGCGGCCGATGTCGAAAACGCCGGAGGTGCAGCAGTAGATTCCTCCTGAAACTTCTCCTGCCCGCTGCCCTCGATTGGTAAGAGCCGCCTAGCCGACCTGGTCTGGCCAATGCACGCTGAAAAGTTTCAGGAGGAAACGCTTACAGCGCCACCGCCGCGTCGACATCAAACGCGTCCGGCCGAGCCGTCCCGTGAGCCCACTACAACTCTCTAGGCCACTGTAGTAGCACTGCACTTTTTATAGAACGTTGGTTGAGGAATTCGGGCCCTGCACGGACATGTTCATCTCGCGCTTAAAATGACGACACAAGATCCCGCCCGCAACGCAAACCTCTTGCGCACAATCTACGAAAAATCTTTAGCGACATAGCATGATGGACAAGACCTGAGCGACATTAACCTCACAGCTGAATACAGTTTCAGATGGAATCTGGCGACGTGAGAACCCGTCGGCAGCATTTTTACCTTTGACGTTAGTAGCCCATTGTTTGCAACATCGCCCGAGCTCCTGACGAATCGTAAGCTGTACCCAATTCTCCACGAGATTGGGCGGCTTAGAAATTACAGTCTGCATTCCTAACTTCACTGTTCGAAATATATATATATATACATTTTTTTTTCAGCTGAATGTTTTTTGCGATGATTATTTAATCAGGACCGCGGTAGGACGTGGTTGGGGGGGGGGGGGGGAGTGAGGGGGAGAAGAGATGTGCACTGGTCATTGTCCCTAATGGTTCTCTGCATTTGTTCTCTAGCCATTTCTGATTGCTTTTTTTATATATAGAGGAAGGAGACGCACGCAAACAAATCGTCGCCTTTTAAAACTTCTGGAACAAGGAAGAGCACAGGTTAGCGCCCCGAATAAAGGAATCAACCTTATTTTAGCCCGTCGAGTAACAACCTTGAGTCCGAAGCAGATTCACCGTCAGGGACCGTCAGGGGCTCTAGCGTTACGACCGTGGCCATATTAGGAAGTTTTCGTAGACCGTGTTTCCCCCTCCGCTAAGCCCTCCGCAACGACGAAACCGCCACTGCGCCTGCGTGCCGGTGGCTTTGGTTGTAGAGTTCCGCGTAGCCGAGGGGCTTAGCGGAAAGGGAAACACGGTCTACTAAAACTCCCTATTGACCACTGCCGAGTCCGCGACCGAGGCAACAGATAGTTTTAGCGTAGCGTTACCGTAATACTGTTACGGTTACTGCCATTCCGGCATCGGGTCAGCCACATA
Source organism: Ixodes ricinus (assembly GCA_037355805.1). NCBI lineage: Eukaryota > Metazoa > Arthropoda > Arachnida > Ixodida > Ixodidae > Ixodes > Ixodes ricinus. The sequence continues at coordinate 102,579 of JAZHYW010056431.1, forward strand.
AACCGTAATCGTATTCCTGCTGGTGTAAAAAAAGCCGTGGCGTAAGACGACGGTGAATTAAAAACATTCCTGCACATTCCGTTCCCAGCCAAGTTTCTGCATGGCGGTAACGGTATCGGTATTATGGCAGCGCTATGCTAAGACTCACAATAGAGCCTTATCAAAAGTGCGCGTCATCTGGTAGCTGCTGCACAAATTATCCAAGTCGTCCATTGTTTGGGCACGCACCTTAGGCATGCATCGAAAGCGAGGTGTGCGTCGGCGTTCGGTTGGGACTCGTATCCAATCACACGCTTCATGCTCTATGGATGAATAGATGGATGCTAACGGCTTTACGCTTTATAACGGGTGGTAGCTTGCGCCACCTAGCCTAAAATTAAGAACAAAAAGTATGATTCCTTTTTTTTCCCGCCAATCTGCTTGGAGAGAGCCGTTCGAGCCACCGAAAGGGTAGGACGTGTTATCTCAACCCCCGCCGTGCTGCAGGGTTCCGCCCACCACTTGCTGCTCTAACAGCCGTTCTTTGGGATGATCTTCGTGGGAAACGCTTTCTGCCGCGGGCGGGACAGCTTTTTTTACGTGAGTGCTTTATGTGGACACTTTGAGCTTCTTCAAGCAGCGGTAGCTCCGACCACCACGTAGGGAAGCTAGGCCTAACGTTAGACCAAGCGTTCCCTCCCCATTCGCCATAACTTCCGCCACCCCGCAATCGCTGAAATCTAGGTTATGTCCGAGAATCTTCCTCTTCCCGGCGAAGCATCCGCCGACAAGCGAGGCCGGCCCCAAAAGAGGTTCCGCAGCGCCGAATCCGGTGACGATGACGCCGACGACTATCAAGACGCAGAAGACTCCGAGCAACATTGGATCACCGTTTCACGGCGAGGTACGCACAAACCGAACCGTGGAAGCAAACTTCCAAGGCACGAATTAGAGAAGTTCCTCGTTACTATCAGACCCAAGGTCGTTTCGACGTCACCTCGATTTGAGCGCCCATCATTCAGGACAACCTACAACAAGCCATTGGGGAGAACGTCCTTGACGATCGTTTAGTCTTCCGGCTAAACCCCTCCACAAACACAATTTTGCTGACGGTGTACAGTCAGCAGCACCTGGCCAGGCTACTTCAGGTCACCCAGCTGGAAGCCGGTCACGGGAGGATCGAGGTACAGGCATACGGAATTACCACAGAGAGTTTCCACGTGGAGTCATCTACGAGTTAGAGCCAGGCCTAACCTCCAGCCAGCTCCTCTGGGGACTCCGCTCTGACTACTGCGAAGTAATCCAAGCCAGACCTTTGGGCTCACACGGCGCATATCTTCTTACATTGAAGGGGCAAGGCATTCCAAGGAGAATTCGCTACTGCAGAGAAATTCTCCAAGTCAAACCATACCGGCCGACCACGATGGTGTGCACCAACTGTCACGGGCTCGGCCACAAATGTGACTTCTGTACTCAAGTCAAGCGCTGCGGAGCTTGCGGGAACAGCATGGAAAAGGATCACAACTGCTGGAGCATCAAATGCAGGAACTGCGGATCCCTAGACCACGTTGTCACTTCGAAAGACTGCCCAACACGGCGCGAAATGGATGAGCGAATCCAAGCCAGAACTTCCCCGTACCGACGCTCGCCCCCACAACCGAGGCTCCATTACTATCAGCGCAGAGAAAAACGAAGCCCCCGCTCAAACCCAGGGCAGAGAAGCACAGCTGCAGCTCCTGCCACGGAAGGAGATTCCGCCACTGCCGACTCACGAAAAGAAGTCCCTCCCCCCCCCCCCGCCGCCTACACAATTTACAACGACGACCACCTACGCACAGATCATGCAAGACATGGCGTCTCAGACCCCGCTGCTCGACCAGAAGAAAGAGCTTACCGCTCTCCTCAAGCAGTACGAAGCAGAGGAAGCCCGTCTCGCTTAAAAAGCAGCCGAGCGAAGGAATAGGATAGCCAACCTCCAGGCTAAACTCGAAGACTTAGAAACGAACTTCCAACCCCAACCGGTACACCAAGTTGTACACCCACCGGCTCCGCAGCAGAAGCCCAAAGATAACCGTCAACCCACACCACGATCCCCTCTCGGCAGGCAAGAATCGCCACAACAAAATCCCACCGTGGCCCCTTACAACTTTGTCACAACAGAGCAACTTCAAGCGATGTTTGCCCAATTGTAAATGCAACTGCAAGCACAGCTCCAGGCACAGCTCCAGTCCCTCATCCCGCACATACAGCAATAACCCCAACCAGCCCTTCCCCAACATGAGCAACAATAACCAGCAACATCAGGCCGAGCCCCTCAACCTCCAAATCCTCCAATGGAATTGCAGGGGGCTCGATAAAAAGAAAGGAGAACTTCAACTACGCATCGGCCAACCTCGCTTCGCATACACAGCCAAGCTACTCTAAGAAGTCAACCTCAAAGAACCCACAATTGCTGGATACAACCACTTCTATACACCAACGATCCGCAGGAAATACAGCAACGGAAAGGTCACCGAAGCCCGAGGACAGGCGCTAGTTTACCTTCAGAAAACACTAACCCACCTTCAAATTGACTTAAGCACTTGGTGCCACGTCTACCAAGAAATCGTCGCCGTCCGAACAACCCTCGAAAGGTCATCTTCGTTTCGGCTTACATCAGGCCGGAAGCGAGAGCCAGTATGGGACAGACAAGATAAAGCACAACTTCGAGTGGATTCAACATATTCGGAACAGATACCCGGAAGACAGAATTATTATAGCAGGAGACTTTAACGCGCATCACCAAGCCTGGGGCTGCTCTGACACAAGCAGGAGAGGGAGGCTCTCCTGGAAGCCTTCGAAACAGCCCATCTAGCCCCGGGCAAACAACACTCAAGCCAAAACTAGGCTCGGCAACACCACAACTCAGGGAGACTCTACACCCGACCTCACCATCATCGATCCCAGACTCCGCGTCATTTGGCCAGTATACCCTGACGCCTGAGGAAGCGATCACCTACCCATCGAAATCGCCTTACCCTTAACCAAGAAAGGACCCCAGAGACGAAAATCCATTACCATTCTGTGGGACCGATTCAGACAACAGCTTTTTATCTCCCTTGACCACAAAAATCTATCCACAGGCATCTCAAAAAGCATCGTGACTGCCACAAACACTGCAGCCATCGTGAAGGAAGTCAAGGTGAAAGCTTCCACTCCGGACACACACCTATTCTCGCTCTCGAACAAACGAACCCTTAAACTCACGGCATATAGAAGCGGCAAGACCCAAAAGGCCCTTCAAGAACTCAGCCCAATCACGTCGGAAGCGGCTGACTACGCCTAAACTTTTAAGATGAACGAATGACTCGAGCACTGCGATTCTTTAGGTAAACTCATTTCAATACGGAATCTGTGGCAGACTTTTCTCGGTATGCTAGAAATCAGAAAGACCGGAAAGACCATTGAGAACATGACCTTAGCTCGTGATAAGCCACTAGAAACCATACTACAAGATCTAGGAAACGCATTCTTCCCCCAACCCTCATCCGCGCCGGAGCCATCTCTGCACGACCCGGAACCCTTACCCGCAGAACCACCACCTTGGAATATCCCAATCACCATGTGGGAGCTCGAGACAGCAACCGGCAAAGGCAAGGTCAAGTCGGCTCCCGGGCCTGATGGCATCACCGTCAGTATGCTGAGGAATCCCCCACACTGATTAAACAACAACTACTTCGATGGTTCAATCAGATCTGGACCCACAAAACCTTTCAGGAAGAGTGGAGAGAATCGTGGGTCAGGCCGATTCCCAAAGCCGGCAAACCATCCAACACCCCAAGAACACTCGCCCCATCACTCTGACTTCCATCATGTGCAAGCTATTCGAGAGAATTGTCCTCGCACGGATCGAATGGATCGCCGAGAATCGCAATTGGTGTTTCACCCCACCCAAACCGGCTTCCGCAAGCACCTGGACACGAGAGACAGCCTTCTCCTCCTACCCAGGGACGCCTACTGCAACAAACCAGGAAGATTTTGCTCGCTCGTCGCTGTCTACATCAGCAAAGCCTTTGATTCCTTACCTCACGATGTTATCATCCGCGCACGTCAACAGAGCGGCATCAGACACCGATCCCTCAATTTCGTAAAAGCCTTCCTAAATCAAAGGAAATATTCCATCCGGTCCGAAAACATCAAAGGCCCCACCCGGTACAACCTTGTCGTGGTACCGCAGGGAGCGGTACTATCCCCAGCCCTCTTCAAGATTGCCATGGCTCCCCTCGTTTAGAGGCTCGAGAAAGTCCCATCCCTCAAGTTTACCATTTACGCCGGCGACATCACCAGTTGGACGCAAAAAAGCACCCCCGACAAGAGAAGACAAACCCTGCAGCAAAGACCTGATATTATCGAAATCTTCCTCAAGGAGACAAGACTTACACCTTCCACGGACAAGACCAAATATATGATCTTTGCCCGACGCGGAAACCCAACCCTCAGCCTTTCCACTCTTAGCCACTCTTTCGGAGGAGCCCCCACCGAGAAAGCTGATAGCCTTAAAATTCTCGGCACTATCTTCAATTCGAGAGGCTCCCCGAAAGAGTGGATCACTCAGATATCCAAAACCTGGAAGCAGGGCACAGCCCTCATTCGTCGGATTGCCCACAAGGCAGGGGGAGCTGGCGAACGGGTAGTCAAGACCCCGTGCCAGGAGGTACTCATGTCCAACGTTCTCTATGGAGCCAATTTCTACAGACTTGGAAAGCGCCATTGGGAACGCTGGAAAGGCCCCAGAACGACGCGCGAAGATGCATAGCAGGCCTCCCCAAACATACCAAGCTGAATGAATTGCTCACATGCTCGCCCCTCTCCAAGCTACAAGTCATGGCCAGGGCCCAACGAGAATTTCACTACATTGCTCTCCAAAACTCTAGGCAAAGCAGAGCCACCCTCCACCGACTTGGCGAAGGTATCTCACACCTACCCAAGCTTGGACGACCTCTACCTCCCTGGAAACTCACTGTCATCGTCTCCAGCATGTCTATACCGAAGAACACGGAGCCCAAACACAAAGAGCGCCGCCAACTCCTTCCTCAACGACACAAAGATATCTTAGCCATGCACTCCAAAATCCCCGACATCCTCTCGGTATACACAGACTCCGAATATCACCCCCAAGCCTCCGCTACTGTCTGGCACATGGGGCCGTGAAACCAAGACCGCTAAGACACCCCATGCAGTCCTGCACGCCATGGAACACGTCGCTTGGAACTTCCCGCAGGCTAAATCCGTCAAGATCTACACTGACTGCCGGGATAATCTGAGAAGGTGTCGCAGCTATGACCCCACAAGTCTCACCACCAGAAAATCCTCGTTCTCGCCCAACATCTCTTGGACACACGCAACACTAAAATAGCTCTACACTAGATCCCTGGACGCTCGGGAATTCTAGGCAACAAAGTTGCTCATCGAGCTGCGGGAGCGTTAGCTGGTTTATTCCTCTCGAAGCCACCTCGAGCTCTCGCAACCAGCGGCCAGTTCTACGACTCCGAGGACATCCTCAGAAGAGTCAAAGGAGAAGCCCGCGGCAAGCTTCTCAGCTCCCGGCCTAAGGAAGAGCACCGCATACCTAAAGGCTTCTCCAAGAGGGAGCTGGTCCTCCTGTGAAGAGTCCGATCCAATAGTGCCATCACCCCGTACATCAAACGACTGTGGGGCATCTCGGCAAGCAAGACTGCCAAACAGAGAGCGGGAAAGACGCAAAACGTAACCCCAGGACCCCTCCATGCTCACACCTCCACATTGGACAAGCCTGAGACATGCCCTTACTGCAGACTAACCCTAGCAGCAGACCTCCACCACCTCATGTGGGACTGCTCACACCTCACCCCGCCAGAGACATGGCATTCAACTCACTCCCATTCAATCTGCGGCCATCTACCCTGGAGGATTAGATCAAGCCTGCCACAGACCTCCTCAGGACGAAGATAATCCTAGACTGGGTACTTCTCTTCTTGAAGGAGATCGGCTTGGCCTCGTCTTTCTAGGGGAGCCGTCGCAAGACCAAGCCCAGCATTATGCGAGTGCTTGATATCGCAGTAAACGCTTTCCACCACCATTAATCTGCTTGCCCTCTGCAATTTTGTAACTGTCACCAGGCGGTGTCGGAAACCACTAGAATGACCCAAGAAATGTCGTCCGCGAATGTTTCTTGATGAAGATTTGAAAAGGGTCTATTGCAGCAAATGTGCGACCGAGTTATTTCTTCGTGACTATGCACACGGGCACTTGTCGCATGGGCTTTCACGGCTCCCAACACCGCCACGCACCTGGAGCGAAAACCGGACGTTCGTAAAGAATGCAAGTTCCCTCGTTTGAGGCGAAGAGGGGGACAGGTTGATCGGCGACTCACTAAAGCGCGCATCACGGCTGAATTGAGAAATCTCGTAGTTGACTGTGCCGGCACCTTTCATGGACACCTGGGAGTCGCAAACAGGTCGCGTAGTTACTTGATTTGTTAACGCTTAATGGCGGTACCGACCGGGGCACCTATCTGCCGGTCTATTTTTGTTTCAGCTGAAGTCCAGACAAAGCCGATGCTACAAGCGCAAGCATGCGGCCCTGAACAGTGCCTGCGCTGCACGAGCGCGCGTACTTGGCAGGGATGGTGAAAGCCCGGAGCTCGCGCTTGTAGCATCGGCTGCGTCTAGAATTAAGCAAACTTAAGCTGAAATGAAGTTTTTTTTTCTATAGCAGCACGTAATGTCGACGAGTTAGTTCATTGTGAATTCTAAAATGGAGCTCTCTATTTATCTATCTATTACAAGGGTAATAAACGCCGCAATTCTCCCCTGAAGGTTTTTACTCGAGTTCATTCACAAAACTGCGTATCTCCCGTTTACAAACCGAGTTATCCACCCGAGCAATATGAGCTGAAACTTCGGATCTTGCCTTTTTGGCGTCCCCCACAAGCTCTACTACATCTACACTTGTCGAGTTGTATCACAGCTCTCTCAGACATAGGCACGTTGGCCAAAGGAGCACAAAGGACTATTCGTCGACGACAAAGCGGCACACCAGGGGCCTTTCAAACTGAAAGACCTCGCAGGCCCCTGTGAACAGTGGCGATCTGGTTAGAGGAAGGGTAACCGCAGAGACCGGCGCAAGCGCCGACAGCACTCACAGGTGGCGGCGTGCTGCGTGCCGTCAGCTTCTTTCGGTCGATGTCCGGCGCCGCGACTCTTCGGCGACCCCTTTGTTCGGTCCTGCGGTCAGAATGGCGCGATGACGAACCCGACAATCCGCACCGTTCCCGGTGGGCCCGTCCAGTGTTCCAGGCGTTGTCCCGCCCTTTATTTGACGGGCCCCGCGAAACAAACTACGGTTGCATGACAGGTCGCGGGCAGCTGCCCTCAATGGCCGGCTTAATGAACTCGCTTAGGGGCGTCGCTTAGCGGCCTCTCGGGCTGGCAGCCTGTCGAGTCTCTGACGCGCCGACCCCGCGCCACGCCGGGCAGCGCGAGACGTTCGAAGAAAGGCGACACTTTACGGCTTCGACGAAGGGGACCGCGACGCAGCCGACGCCTGTCGCGGCCGCCGCAGCCGCCTGCGCCAGGCTTCGATCCGGCCGAATTTACGACGCTCCGAACGGGCCTCGGGCGAGCTGGAAGGCTACCGACACGTCATCCTGTCACTCCGTATGCTCACCCTTCGCGACAACGGTCGCGCACGCAGCACCCCGCGCCCGTCCCGATGCGTATTTCAAGCGAGCGAGCGCGCCCACGCGTTCCCAGCGACGTCCTCACGAGGCCTAGCCACCGGTTCCGCGGAGAAGCCCGATCCGTGCCCTGCCGGGGTGCGGCCTCCGACGCGTGTGCAAGAATGGTTCGGGACCGAACTCACCGGTTCGCAGGAAGCCCAGCACCGCAGAGCCCGGTCGAACCCGCGACCTCTTATAGCCGCCCTAGTCTGCACGTGCGAACGTGGCTCGATCGAGACGGCGATGAGAAAATACGGCCTTCTCGGTCGGGGCGAGCCAAGCCGTCAGTCTGTTCCAGCTGCCGATCGGACATCTTCGGCTCATGATTGCCTCTGACGGCAGCGGCTAGAGCCGAACCAGGTGTTCTCGCGTGCGCTCAGGACTTCGCGGAACGAGTGGACCGCTGAAACAAGCGGTCTGGACAACGCTGATTGCCCGGAAGTTCGTTGCATTGTCCGATAATTAATAAGCAAATGCAATCGGTGCAGACGCGCCTGCGAACAGGAAACATGATTGACAACAGCGCGCGTTGCAAAAGGTGGGAATATACGGTGCAGTTTGTCCACCTCTCCCAGTTTGGAAGTTTCTGCTTTCTTATTTGTTTTTTCAATAAGAAACGCAGCAGAGAAGTTGGCCAGCCGCGAACGTCACGAATGGAGCTTTGTCGGTGCACTTATTGGAGTTGGTTACATTTTCTTTTCGCTCTTTTGTTGCGCAGTTGACACCAGGCCTGTACTATATTTCATGCAGCAATCGCATCGATATTCTTTCTGACGTCATACGGCACTCTCCCGGAAATTTTCTCGACGTAAAACTAACGTAACGTTAGGACCCTGGTTCTCTCAATGCGTGGTTCCGAATGTTAGCGACACCCTTTCGGCTTCTAGTCGCGGCGGTTCAGCCTTCTTCTGGAGTTTGGGCATGCATGTGTACCTGAGGCCCCGAATAAACAAACAAGCAAAGAAACAAAACAGTGAGCAGAGAGTTTCTGTTTTATTCGCCTCAGTTTAGGATGGCCTACATCGAGGGTTACAAACGATGTCGTCGTATAGTTTTGGCAGGCGCTTTCACTGCATGAGTGTTCGTACAGCCGGGATACGCATTGGCATAAATGGCAGGTACAGTCATGTTTAAAAGATAAACTAACAACAGAGCGGCGATCGAACGAGATGCTCCTATAGCCGCGGAAGCGGGCAGTGTTTAAAGCAAGAAGGTCCGTTCATCTTTTTTAGTGCGAGAGCATTATATGCCCTATTACGCGAAAATCCGGCGGCGTCGGCGGCGTGACCGAGCGATGGTACCAAAACTGGCCGACGGCGCAAAGAGTAAAAACACTTTAAAAAAATGATCGGATTGGCGTCATATTTCTCAGATAGGTTCCTGTATACGAAGTAAATTAATGGTGACTAAAAAGCCCTGAGACTGAGGTAACGTACACACACTCAAAAGTCTTGAGACTTTTGAGTTTGGTGTGTCGTTACCTGCAGTCTTGGTTTTTTTAATCATGTTTAATGTACACCAGCTCGTTCGCGTCTTAACATTTATTTCATTGATCCTTCAAGATGCAAACTTTTCCCCCATTCGATTGTTTATATGAACTCAACCCACTTTCCACTTGTGTTTTTCCACTTGGTGTAGGTTCTCTGCAAACTTGGACAACGTTTGGCCCAGATGGAAGCGGAGTTGTAGTACAATTGAGACTTTTGAGTGTTTATTGTTACCTGCAGTCTCGGGGTTTTTGAATCATGTTTAATGTACATCGGCTCGTTTGCGCCCTAACACTTATTAAATTAAAGGCTTCGAAAAGAAAAATTGGTACATTTCGGTCTGGGCGGGAACTCAACCCGGGCCTCCGGGTGCGAGACGAACACGCTTCCCTGACGCCCACAACGGCTGCATGGTTCTGGCTGACTAAAGGTTCGCCTGTGCATGCGTCATGCTTTCGCATTCCCACACGCAGACATGTACACGTTACCCAAAAGTAACTAAATACCGTTACTCGTTACTGCTCAAAAGTAACTAAACGTTATTTCCGATTCTCAAAAGGAACGCGTGAGTTACCTCATAAGGTCTTTTCACGTTACTTGACGACCAAATACAACGTTTTTGTTTCATGGTTTATTGTTTTTTTTTAGTAGTCGAAGTTTTCATCAGTTATTTTCCCGCTTCCTTAAAATAATTTCCGGTGACGCTGAACGTCGTTCTACTGACGCGCTCGAAGGAACGGCATGTTTGTTGAAGACTGTGAATCTTGGAACTGCGATGAGACCTTGGGTTTGTCCTTCCGGTTCAACCTCGGTTACATCGTCCGTACCCGGTTCTAGAAAGTTCAACCAAGAACCGATTGTGCGCTGGGTGAAGGACATTCCCAGTTGTAGAGTTCAGTCAGCAACTCGCTGGACACGCAGTCGAACTGTTGACTGACTGTTCAACGTCGTTGCTGTTTTCATACTGTTATTTGTTTTCGGTTTTCCATCTGCCTTTGGCTTAGTGGGGTGTCCAAACAGGATACTACAACACTCACGACTCCTGCAAATTGTTGCTGCGCTGCGCTTCCGGCCGTCGGAGGGAAACTTCCCTCCCGTCAAAGCTGCCGGGGGAAGCGTCCCCCCGCTAGATCTCCCCCTCGCTTCCTCCACGGCGGCCTTGCTCTGCTCATCACGTGGGTCCGGAGAGCCACTCACACGCTCTCTTGGCTGTCGGTCAATCGCTCAAGGCCTCCGCCGCTTTGGGAGTCCCGAAAATGGGAAAGGGAAGACTCGAGTGTGAGGGGGCAAGCCAGGTGAGCCCGCGTCGTGTCCAAGGTCGTGTCATCGTCCAGCAGTTCTGTGGATTGGATCGGATTCCCGCGGCTCTTGTTCCTAACGTACCTCGTATAGACAAGCAAACGTGGTTGGTTTGAAATTTAATAAAATAAATGCTATATTCTTAAGTTCTCAGTGTTTCTACATACAACTAAAAGTCTCCCTTTTGCGCACTGCACTTTATTAATTTTTTTCGAGCTACGAGCGTGGATTTTGACGAAAAAAAGCTGAGCCGAGGCGGCCGAAACGCGCGCTTCGACGAAGGAATCTCCCAAATCCATCCGAAGCCGGACCTCTTTGGCCTTCCTGCCGAGGTGACGGCGGTAGCAAGGTCGGCGACTTCGTGGACCGCGGGAGATAGACAGGCATCAGGCATACCATTGGCAGGTGGCGTGTGACGTCAAGTCTGACGAGCACCGACGTCAACGACAAGTGGAGGAGGCGAGGAGGCAAGTCGTGAATTTGGTTCGGCCGGTGTCCAAACAGACATTCGACCGACGACTGCCGGACGGTTCAATTTTGACGACTTTTGCAGGAGTCGTGTGGTTTGTAGTAGCCTGTTTGGACAGGCCTTAAGGGTGTTGTAACGCCACACGTAAGCATAGTCTAGCGCTCTGCCAATTTTTATTCAGAGCAACAAATTTTAATTTCGATGACCCGCAAACGGTGCTGTTATACTTCGTTTCAGCTTGGGTCCAGACGCAGCCGATGCTACAAGCGCGAGCTCCGGGCTTCCAGCGTCCTGCCAAGCACGCGCGCTCGTGCAGTAGAGGCACTGTTCAGGGCCACACGCTCGGCTTAGCATCGGCTGCGTCTGGACCCAAGCTGAAACGAAGTATAGTACGCTCTGCTGCTGAGTGACCGGCTCCGACAACGATGCAGTCCCTTCATGAAAAATGGTGGTACAGCTGCGACCCGTCCTGCAGCCGCAGGCGCTGAGTATCTTACTGACAAATCTCGCTTAGTCATTCAGTTGAAGGTATTCTAATTCCATATCAAAGGGGCGTCGTTCTCTAATAATCAGCTGCCACTGAGGCTCGTGAGCTACCAATGTAATCATAATGTTGCAATAAAAGACGTCCATCGTGGATTGGAACAAAAACTCGCGCAGTGAGGTCACTTGCACTGCAGCTGATTACAGCTGATAATGTTCGAATTTGCGTGCTCTCGTTTCCACGCGATCCCTGACGGCCCATTGGTACTAAGCAGCGGCTATAGACCTTTCCGGATATATGTGGCGCCCCACCGGCTGCTTTATGCATTGAGACGTTCGAGATGTGTGGCACGTGGCATTATCCAGGAACCGAAGACGAAGTTGACGTTGGTTGAACAGTTTTTTTTATCTCGAAACGTAGAGAAGGCAGTAGGACGGCAAAACGAAATATGAATGGCCTCCTTTTGTGTGTGATTTATTTATTGTACGTTCTGAGCTCCTAATGATAAGAAGAGAACGAATCGTGCCGCTTCCAAGATATACGGCGTGCATGTTGGTTTGCTTCTTGAGCACCTCGTGCGCTTGTTTACCCCCAAATCCGTCCACGTCCTTTGTCCTCCCCCCTCTCCCCCGACCTTAACCAATGACTGCGTGCGCTTAGTTGCCTCGTTATCATTCGTTCTCTACGCGTTATCTATGTTGAGCTTTGATTGGAGTGCCCCTCCTTGATTTCCGACGAGCCAAAGACGTATTTTGGAACACTTGCTGACCGCATACAAAGCGTTCGAGTCGGCACTAGTGTTCATCGGAACAGCCCCACAATTCCCATCGCCGCGAGGTCTCCTGGGAGTTTCCGAAAAGGTCTGCTCAAGGACCATCAAACCGGCGAGCGTCGCGCCACGTGTAGCCATGAGTGAAGATGATAGAGGCTTTTTGTAGACCGTAATCTAGAGATATGCTCTGCTACACTCTCAGCTTGGTAACCTACAATGTAACTACTAAACCGGAGTAACCTAAAAAGTAAAGGTTACTTTAACGGTTAATTTATTTATGTATAGGTTAATTTATTTTCGGTAAGACTCTAAGTTACAAGGCCCAAATTGAAAGCCACAAAGCCGATCTAAAGGTTACTTGAATGGCAACCGACGTGTAACCTATATCTATGAAAAGCGCGGTTACCAACGTTCACTGTAACTTTTACGCCAGTCTTTATATTTTCTTTAAGTAAAAGAAGCCAAAATAAATAAACGGAAGAAAAGGACGAGAAGGTGCATAAGAAGGAGAGTGAGTGCTCACGTGCTCACTTTCCTTCTGGTCACGTACTATGCTCACGTGACCAGACACGTGGTCCCGGCTTCCTCGGCTGGAGTCGTGGAGTCGGAGCCACAGTGGAAAAGCATCCAGTGATTCCACTCAAGGCTACTTCCGGTAATCGCACGCGAGTGGCACCGCTCCATCTAGGCACTAGCTGCGGTTAAAGTCTCTCAATAAAATGAAACTTTTACATCAGCATTTTACTTTTTCAGAAATACAATCGATCGACCCATTAAAGTAAAACAAATCTTGCAAGACAAAACTTATTATGACGTAATCGTCTAATGACTGTTACCGTTGCACAAGCAGCGCAAGTTCGTTGCCCTACGCCCAGGACCTTTACCGAAGCCATGTAGGCCGAGTACCGAGTCGTGAAGTTTTCTAACATCGCCGGTCCTGTTGTGCGTGTTCTCGCGTTGTCATATCCATTCCTAGGTGGGTATGTCTTTGGTTACAAACTCGCTCGTTGTTTTAAGTTCGTGCGCTTGTTTAAATTATCAACAAGACCCGAGGGGAAAGCCCCTAGAAGCCGGCGAGACGCTTCACCTCTCGCGATTCTGATCTAGTTCACATAACAGGTGAGTCCACTAGCAGTCTTTTTGTTTTACTAAGGAACATAACCGATATTAGCGAAATAGAACTCATCGGTGACAGTTACCAAGAGACTTGTTATTTTAAGTGCGCGCTCGAGCTGCCTTCCGCAGAATGGCGAGACACGATCTCATTATCCCGGATTACGGCTGGCATGTCTCGTTCTGAGACATGATCGTTCCCTGCCATCACGGGACAGCCCGTCGCTTTCCGCCCGTCTAACCTGGGTCGCGCTCGTCCCGGGCCAAGACGCAGGTTCGTCTGTCTCGAACAGGATGCACTGCCTTCCACCTGTGCTGTAAGACCCACTTGTACATTTAGTGGAAAGAAGTGTGTAAGTCTTGTTTATTCACTGTATTGTGTCACTTTCTCATTGCAGTATGGCAGATAACCCAATACGGCTCATCAGCAGCCCGGCGGGTAAAGCGAGAGGACATAAATAGCAACCAATCTCCGGGGCCACAAGAGGCGGAAGTCATGCATGTTCCTGAATCACCGAAGTATTACTGGACATAGGTAGCTCCTTTCTTGAACAGACCCTCCATTATACAGGTTATCATGAATATAAAGGCGGAGGTATAAAAATAGGGGTCCGTATAGTTCCGTCAAATCATGTTTTGTGGAAATGCGTTTCGTGGACAACTTCGACAAACGTTTCATTGGCAGTGCGGCATTTCGTGGACAAATGCTCCTATGATGTGTCGTCAACAATGTGTATTTTGCTTCCTAAGGGGTTGGGTTGAATTGAATGACTGGCGTCGTTTAATTCGCTGCTCCATTGCTTCTAACGAGGCAGTCATGAAATCTGTTCTCCTTCTATGTTTTCCGTCGGTTTGGTTATCAGCTTGTCAGTCGTCGGTCCGGTAGTTGAAGGTGTAGGCCGTCCTCGTCTTGGTATCGGGTGCAGCTGTCGTCATCGTGTCAGTTTTCATGGTTCGGAAATAACTGGAGTATGTAGTTCGGAAAGAGCAATTGGTAGCGGTGTGTGTTGCGGGATGGCCGAAACATAATATGAAAACTCCCTATTCTATTTATCCGACGCTCGTTCATTGCAACTACCATTGTGATGTTGACGCTTCTCTCCAGCGACCGTTTCAGCTTCTTAAAAATTATCACCGAGCAATTAACCATACTGATATTGACAGTAATGTTTTTATACATAATCTTCAGATGTGTGTGAATTTCAACTGACCCTGTGTATTCTGCGACGAGAAATTCATGCGCCACTCTCTGCTTTGTTTGTTTGTCCATTACATTCACTATTTTGTCCTGGAGTACCACTTAAACTGAGATACACACGAAAAAAAAAGAGTAGCAGTGACATTAAAGGTAGAGTGAGTAGACAGGCAAGCTTGGTTTATGTTACACATTTTAATGCGTTAGCATTAGTACCCACATGACAGGGAAAAGCTGACGGCGTCCGTCTGCGGACAAAACAGTGGAAAGGGAAGCGCGCCGCTTAGAGGAGGAGAGAAGTGAAGGACAAAGGCGAGATGGAGGCGACGTCACGGGGTGGAAGCCAATGCGCGCGCGGATGCTAGGGCGAGTTTGAACTCGCAGCAGTGTCAGGCAGCGGGTACGACGAAACCGTCCGATCCGACGTCCGACCGCGCAATACGACGGTCGGAGGCGAGGAGTTTTCAACGCTCTCCGGTGCTACGCACACCCTCTCCCCCAAGGTCATCCCGGCAGCACGCACGTCGGATCGGACGGTTTCGTCGTACATGTGTTTCGCGCTTTAACGTGCAAGGCGGCCGAACGAGGCAGAGGAGCGGAAGCAGCGCATAGCTCGGTTGGCCGGAATGCAGCACGAGAAGCGGCAAGCAGGACGACGTCGTTCTACTCGTTGTCCTTGAAGTCGCCCTAGAGGTCGTCCTAGACGTCGTGTTTAATGTCGTCCTCTAGGACGTCGTCCTAGGCGTCCTCCTTGAGGTCGCCCCTGAGGTCGTACTAGACGTCGTCTTTGACGTCGTCGAGAGATGACGTCCTCGAGGACGTGCTTTATGACGTCAAGGATGACGTTCTAGGACGTCATCCTCGACGTCGCCCTTCAGTCGTCCTTAAGATCGCCCTACAGGTCGCTCTAGACGTCGTCCTTGACGTCGTCTTAGAAGTCCGTCCTTCAGATCAGCCTCTTGAGAGTTGTCCGTAGACAGTCTGTCTCTTGCATGTAACGTCCTCTGAGGACGGGATCGTCCTCAACATTGTCTTAGACGTCGTCCTTGAGGTTGTCCTAGACGAATGCTATCGCAATTCAGAGACCACCAGCAATAGTGGTTTCTGCAGCCATTTCTTATCTTCTGGCTTGCTCGTGTGCTCGCTTCAACGCGACGCACTCCTGTCAGATTGAAACGGCGATAGACGCCACTCCGGCAACTGTGATTCCACAATCTTCGCTCGTCGCTCTGGACAGCGGCCGAGCGGCTGAGCTCGCGTCCTCTGCGGCACGGGCAGTTCACGCGACTCTCAAGCGCGACTCGGCGAAGTGTTAACCCCTCCCCCTCCCTTTCCCCTCTCATTTCTTGGGCAACCCACACGTAGTTCTTCGGAAATGTATGGAGCATAGTACACCTATGCACCGAGCAATTTTTGTTTCCTGTGACTTGCTACGGAGCAATCACAGGTGTTTCTGTCGGTTGGGCACGTTTATCTCTATCCAAAGGGTTTGGCGTGAATTGATAGCACAAGGACGTCACAATCTCTCGTGCCCCAGAAGGCTTCCAGTAGCATATTTATTTGTTCTTCGAATGTTCCGAAGAATGTTTCTTCGGAAACTAATACTTAAAAAAAAAATGTGTCTAAGAATAATAATAATTAACAAAAAAACATACGAGAAACAAAAGTTAAAAGAAAAGTCCAGAAGGGATCAATGGTTCACCGACAACGAGCGGTGAACCTGGTTTAGAATCAAACACCTGTGAATTGTTGCCGAAGCCGCAATATGTGTGGGAAGTTATACTGCATTGCGCTTGTGATTTGTGCTCGTAAATATTGTGACGCCTACGCTAGGTGTTTGTGTAGTCTGGATTTATTTATTTGTCCTGGTATAGTAAATGACCTTATTTGCACGCTTTTAGTCCCTTTATTATAACCATAGATTAAGATAATGACGGGAGCAGGCGAGAGGTTGTGAGCGACAAGAATTTAATCCCAAATCTTTTAGTATAAAATATAGACTCGTTTTAAGGCGACTATAGTAAAACGTAGCTCTGGAATACGATTTACTACAACTTTCTATTAGAGAGTTTTAGTGAACCGTGCACTTCAGAAAGCGGGCCCAGCGAGCGCGTGCTCTATCCATGCTTCAAAGTGACGACACGAGCTCCCGCTAGCAAAGTGTAACTATAGAATACGGTCCACTTAAAGTTTCTGTAGTATCACACGAGGCACGAGGAACGGCTTACACACCGCTCTCGGGCAAGCCCGGAGCTCGGCTTTAGCATGGCTGCGTTGGCCCAGCTGAACGGTATAGTATCAACAGCACGAACGGTCTTTTATGGCCTGCTTCTACGCCTGACAAAGCAGGCGGTGATGGTAGCTAATAGAGTCATTTCTTTTTCCTAATGACGTTGTAAGCTTACAGTGATAGCATCACACCAGCAACAGCGCATCACTTGGCAGCAGCGGCAGTGGCACAACGCATCATCTCATTGTCTCCTGTATTTACCGCAGGTTGGTTACCGCATTTTTTATCTGATTTGTGCGTATAACTGCTGCTGCTGCTGCCTTTTCGTGTTCTCAATTGTATTTCTATTGTGTGTTTTTGAAATGTCTAAGGACATGACTAAGTTGGTAAATGAACTGAAAGATGAGCTAAAAAAAGAGTTCAAGTCAACGAAAGAAGCACTAGAGAGGGATTTCAGAACTGATCTCCGAGAGATTAACACTGAGCTAAAAAGGATAAACGATGGGGTGAATTTCATGAAGAAGGAGCTCGAAGAAATCAAGCTGAAGATCCAGTCTGTTATAAGTGAGAACGCCGTTCTCAAGAAAAGAAAATACTGAACTTAGCCAAAAATGTGACATGATGACCGGACTACTGGAAGAAAATGAACTGAGACTTGTTCAGTGCGAGCAGTATTCGTGACGCTACAACATAGAGGTAAAAGGAATACTTTAAACTGAAACTGATAAAGTGAATGATATGGTATTCAAACTTGGTGACCTCATCGGAGAACAGATCGCCCTTTCTGATATAGAAACATGTCATCATCGTCATCATTTATTTTCCTTGAGGGCCCGCGGGGCATTATACAAGGGGGTGGCAATAGTACAAAAAAGAAAGATAGAACAGTAAACACGATTATAACACTGTAAGCTAGCTAGGAAGGTCAGATAAAGAGAGGGTAATGGCTTCAACAAATTTAGTAGTATTATTAATAGAAACGATGTTGTGAGGTAGTGAATTCCAATCTTCGATGGCCAATGGTAGTGTGGAAGTCTGGTGAGAAACAGTTGATGATCGAATTGGACGTAATTTACATAGGTAGATCCAGACGCCGGAAAATACGATGGGGAGGTGGTAGCAGTGATTCTTTGAGGTGGCTATTGTGGTAAAAAATTCGATGGAGGAAATTCGATGGTCATCCTGTTCTCACGAGAGATACTGCAAAGAGCAACGTGATCGTGCAATTTCAGTGGCGACAGAAACGAGACTCGTTCTCGATAAAGCAAAGAGAAAACATTTCTTGCCAAGATTTCGGACTCTTTGAAACATCACCTGTCTGTGTAAATGAACACCTGTGCCCCGGCCTGGAAAAGCTATAGGAATGGCGGTCTGAAAAAAGCGTGAGCACAAGTGGCGATACGTTTGGGTAGGTAACTCTAAAGTATTTGCAAGGGAGGCGGATGGGACTCTTGTCATTACTATTTCTTACTCTGGAGTTCTTGAAAAAATCTGCTAAATACAGCTGACGTGTCTCTTTTTACTGTTCCCTTTTTACTATCATGGTTCAAAATCCAGGTGTTCTGACGGTAGAGTGTTTAAATACTTTCATACAAAAAAAGACAACTAGATCGTTGAGTTTATTTCATTTAAATGTTCAATCTGCCAGATTAAAAGAAGATAATCTTTCATTGTGTTTTGACTCAATTCAAACTTCTTTTGATGTGGTCATGATGACTGAAACGTGGTATAGAGAAGATGATAATTTGTTTTTTTGTTCTTCCAGGGTAAACTCATTTCTTTTCAAACCGCAGTCATAGCCGCGGTCGTGGCGTTTCATCGCAAACTCGTGCGTCTGGTTTCGAAATACTCAGTAATTATTCTATTGTGTCCCGAGATTATGAGATACTTTGTGTTAAAAAAGGAAATCATATTTACTCTCTTTTATATCGTCCTCCAAATGGTAATGTTTCGATTTTCATGCAGTTTTTAGAAGCGTTGTTTTGTTTTGCTAATCAAGAGATGTGCCTCTCGTTCCTGGGTAATGATTTCAATATAAACATGCTTGAAGATTCTCATCTCAAAGATGATTTTGTTGGTTTATTGACTTCAAACAATATTACCAATGTAATTATTCCTCCAACACGCGTCACATGCACAAGATCGACATCACTTGATTTATTTCTAACTAAGCATGTTGAAAATATTATTAGTGCTGGTGTGCTTAGTAATGGGATCAGTGATCACCTTCCAATAATCATGTTCATCAATAAGAATATGTCAGATAGCACAGTTCTAACCTTTCCAACAATGTCACAAGATATAAGTTCAAGGACAGTGGAGGAATTTAGAGAAACAATCAGCACTATACACTGGAGTCCTATGTTTAATGCTACAGATGGTGACGAGTGCTAGGATTTTTTATAAGTACTTTCAAAAATGCTTACTCCACGTCATTCCCAATAAAATGCATCCATCCAAACAAAAAAGCTAGGAAGCCGTGGGTAAATGGTCACCTTTTGAAACCCATTAAAAATAAAAACGTACTTTATGACTCTTTTGTGAAAACACGAGACGAAGAAAAATTGCGCGAATTCAAAAAGTTAAAAAATTTTGTTAACGCTCAGGTAAGACAGGCTAAACAGCTTTATTACGCGGCTAAATTCGACGCATCCTGTTAAAGGCAGCCCGATATTGTCTGGAAGCCACTGCATTCTCATCTGCGTAGCCCATCTAAAGATAAAGCCATCGTTAACATGACTTTAAACAATGAAAATATTTCCGGTACTGAACTTGCAGATAAACTCAATGATTACTTTGTGAGTGTCGGGAATAGCCCTCATAACAATAATGCCAAAGATAGCATCTCCAGCACTAGCGAAACTATGTTTTTGAATCCCACGGATACCGCAGAAGTATTCTCGGTGTTTATGAATATGAAAAATAGTCGTAGTCATGACTGTGATGGCCTCTTAATCAGACCCGTTAAATTCGTACTAGATCTGTTAGTACCATGTGTAACTCATTCGTATAGCATCATATTATGATCTGGTGTATTTCCTAAAAGCATCCAAGTGGCTAAAGTTTCCACCGTCTATAAAGGCGGGGATAAAAATGATATGAGTAATTATCACCCCATATTTATTCTTCCCGTTTTTTCGAAACCAATAGAAAATATAATATATTCTCGACTATTAACCTTTTTTGAAAAATATTTTGTGTTGACGGACTCGCAATTCAGCTTAGAAGGTGTAGGTCCACAGAAACTGCGTTATTAGTACAAAAAGAAACAATATTTTCAAATTTCGAGAGTAAACTTTTAACGTTGGGGATCTTTGTCAATTTTGATAAAGTATTTGACCGGATAAATCACAGAACTCTGCTAGATAAGTCAGATTGTTATGGTATTAAAGGAGTTCCGTTATCACTGATTTCATCCTATTTACAGCCCCGTTCCCTGTACGTTCAAATTAATAATTACAGATTATCTACCAGCATATGTTTTTCGGATTCTAGAGAAGGGGTTCTCACATTTAAAGCAAATTATTTTTTAAATAAATTAGACTTATGGGTAGTTATGAATTTTCTTGTTATTAACACATAAAAAACAAAGGCAGTTTTATATCAGTGTCCGAGATCACGCATTAGGTTGTCACGTGATTTGTTTTTAGTGGATTGTGCGATAGAGTGCGTTGATAGCATAAAGACGTTGAGGGTAATATATTCTTGTCGCATGACTTAGAATAATCATGTTACCTACAACCATAAAAAAACTATGCAAAGTTGTCGAAATAATGAATAAATTCAGACCCATACTTCCGGTAAATATTTAAAAAAAAACTAATTTACAATGCGTTGTTTTACCCTGTGCTCTACTACACCCATCTGGTGTGGGGTTCGACTACAAAGGGCAACATTGACAAGTTACGCCTATTACAAAAAAAGGCACTTAGGTTAATCGAAAATGTTCCGCGTGACTATCATTCCCTTCCCCTTTTGAAAGCATAAAGTCATTGATATAGCCAATTTGTATGCGCATAGACTGATTGATAATTATCAACAATCCGCAAGAGAGAATATTGGCATTTCTTTAGATCTTGGTAATCTAGAAGCAAACGAGTCTGTATACCCATTGCGACATAGGCCCCCTGGCGTATTTCCTTTTCAAGGACAACTTTTGGTCTACGAAGAAATCGGCACCAATTACCATTTTTATTAAACACTCTGTCATCTCGTGATATTGAAATACTCTGTTAGTCATCGTTCCATTCAAGAAGCTTTATAACAAGTAACCACCACTTTTTTGTATACTGTTGGTTCTAAAGGTTAATTCTTGATAATTTTCTTGTGTTTATTTCTTTGCATAGGTGTATGCCTAGGTATGTGTGCGGATATTCGTTCTTTTTTGGCTGTGCGTGTGTGTGTCAGCGCCGCTCTTCCCTTGTACTGGGGCGCTGGAGCTCCTCAAGCTGCAGGCCTGCAGCTTTTTTTCAGCACCCCTGTCACAAATGTACTCTTTGTGGCGAAAATAAACGAATTTGAATTTGAATCCTTCGAATCGCTATCACTGGAAGCTTACATCGCGCAAGACTACCTTTCCATCGGATGAGAAACCTTTCGGGGTCTTGAGACCTTCCCTTGTACACATGACTCACTCGCTTGGTTTTATTTTTGGAGCATCTCCGGGGTGTGATGTGTGACTTCGAGCTCCGCGATCCTCGCCGCTGTTTTTCCCAATGATCAGCGTTCAGATTCAAGCCAGGATTGCTGGATCATGTTTCCCGCTTCGCTGCGAACGGCCTGCCGAGTGGCTCTTATTGCCGGTGAAACTGAAGTGCTCACAGCGGCTCGTAGTGAGTGCTATTAAACCTAGTGGCGCTGAACATGGGCCACGGTTAAAGCTCCTTAAGAAATTCACGTTTCGCGTTTTTTGAATGTACTAACCACCATTGGTGTGAAAACATGCAAAAGACATGCCTCGAGCGAGTGCTCCGCCGCTATTTGCTTCTAAGGGCAGCACACGGATCTCCAGTAGGGCAGTGGGGAGCGATTTCCACTTTACTTTAAGCTTCTAGTCTCAGCTTAAGAGTGAACGGAGTATATACTCAATCTCACAGACATCTGCAGCGCAGACGAAGGCATGGGCACGAGCGCGCGGCTTTGTAAAGTGCTTTTTCTAT